>JAPDSC010057293.1:130638-159100 GCA_026290005.1 Latrodectus geometricus
ATATATATATATATATATATATATATATATATATATATATATATATACTTGGCTTTTGAGGAAATTTGAACATTACCAATATATTTGATTTATATTTATTTGAAGCACAAACTTATGAAATATTTTAAGATCATAAAAAATTAGATCAGTATAGAAAATGATAATATTCATTAATACACAAGATTGGATTTATTTTTACAAATATGAATTTATTATAGAATTCTATTATTTCATTTACTATTAGATAAATGATTGATTAGACGGTAAAAGTAATTAAATAATTTATGGTTTGATATATTATATTGATGCATTTTTAGAAATAGCAGCTATTTAAATCAGTCATTAATGTTTAAGAAGTTTGAAGAGTAATATTTACTTAATTACTTTATCTATAGCATTAAATGCAAGGCTTTTTATTCTTCTAATTTATAGAAGCATATTTATCAATAAAATCAAATAAATCAAAACGTTTTACCAGTAAATGAAAGACTGAAAAATGCTAGTGAAGATTATTTATTAATTACAGCTATAATTTTACCTCCAAATTATTAATGTGTTTCAAAGTTAAAAGTTTTATTGAAGTCTTTTAATTTATACTTTTTAATGCAGAAAAAGAATGAAAGCTGTATTATCTATAGAATTAATTAAAAGGAATTTCATTAATATTAAGTAATTGTTGTGATTGATGGGAGAATTTTCTGGAAAATTTTCTATTAAATCAGATTATTATTAACACCATAGTAACTTTATTCATACTTATTCAGTAGAATTTTTTTTAATTCTTGCTGGAACTCTTATAAATTAGTCATTGTCAGAGAATTTCAATTAATATCTTGCTTTGTGATTTAAATTTACCGGGAATCACATATAATAGATGGTATTAAAATAGTTTTTAAAACTTCTCCGTATTTTCAATGTCAAAATGTAGCTCAGGTAGTAGGTAAATATAAATCAAGTAAATATCAAAAAATAAATTTTAATCTCCGAATTTTAGAATAACTGTATTTTAGACTAGTCAGAGAGTTAAAATATCATTTATAAGCAAAAAAGCCAATAATTAACCAAATATTATTCAGAAACATTTAAAGAATTTAAAAATCGTTATGTGTGAAACATATATTTTAAATTTAATTTAGATATTTATAAGACTTCATCTATGATATGTGTTAATATATATAATGTGATATAAATTTTTGAAAATGCATTTTATTTCAATGAATTTTATGAGAAAAAACTCATATGTTCAAGCAAACAATGGTAGACATTTCTTAAAATTTTAATATTAATAGATTTATAGTATTAAAATGTATAGTAAATAGCATAAATAAAAGTCAAATCAGCAAAAAAAAAAAAAAAAAAAAAAAAAACATAATAATGATTAGTATGAGTTGGGCTTAACATTTAATCCTTTATTATGTTTTAATTGTTAATTAATTTGCATATTATAATTATTGATTTAATTGTCAGTTCTTGAATGAGAAATCATCAAATGATTGCAATGAAAATATATTTTGTTTTATAGATGTTCATGGAAATATGAATAAGAAGTATCAACTACTTACATTTTGTTGTTATATTCATTACAGACATTTGTACTTTGTAATTCATAACTTCATTATTTATAATATAATAATCAGTTATTACAATTTAAAATGAGATTATAAATAAAACATTGAAAAATAAATTTTTACTTGTCTATAATAGTGTCAGATTTTTAGAAAATTTTATTCATTAACTTACATTTTGAATTTTAAACATGCTTCCTTTCTTCAGATTCCATATAAAAATTCCGCTTTTTGATGTAGCAACCACTAAACTGTTCATATCACCAGGAGCCCAGGACAATGAGTAAATAATACTGGCGTCTCCATGTGAGGAATTGATCTAAAAACATTTTAATATCGTGATTTATCAATGTCAATCATTTTCAATTTTAAAACCAAGAAATCGTTATTTAAAGAGTTTGATAATAATTTTTAAAATTTGCTTTGTTTTGATTTAAAACGTTATCAAAACGAATAGTTTTAATCAAGATTTATTTTTTATGTAGTTCACTGACTAGAGAACAGAATCTATTTTTAAAAGAAAGATGATTTGATTAAAAATCAACAAAATCACTTCTGTCATTATCAATTTCATGTAAAGTCAGTTCTTGAAATGAAAAAGAAAAATAACTAAAAATGGAACAGATAAAAATATACTACCAACAAAAAGTAAATTGTTTTGATTAATGGGTATTTAAAGGGGCATTAAAATGACATGCATAGCATAAACGTGATTAAAAAGAAAGAGATGAGTAAAAATATGTAGAAAAAAAAACTGTGTTGGTTACCTTTTTTCTAGAATGATACCACTTTTTGAAATTGATTTCTTAATAGGTACATAAATAGAGGAAGTTTAAATTTATCAGAAAATAGAGTGGAAAAAAATCTAGAAATAAATAATTCTCTTTTCAGTATTGTTGCAAGTTAACATTAAGAATTCATATACAATAGAGATAACTGAAAAAAATGTACTCATATAAAAATGAAAAAGAATTTTTGAAATAAATCCTTTAAATCGATACAGAGTAAATAGAGCATTACTGGAAAAGGTATAAATGCATCTTAAAATAAACTGCAAGAGGAGAGAAATGATCAGTCACTGTTGATAACATTTTTTAATGGTTAGGGATTAAAAATTGATACAATATATATACTTTTCAAATATGAATTTCTCAGTTTATGTTTAACTGAAAAAATACTATTGTAATTAAATAATTAAAAAAATTACCAGAAAATAAACTTATAAATTTTTTAAATAGTTAAAGTGAAATAAATAATGTTTTTATTATTTAAACTGAGAAAAGAGAGTTATGTGATTGAGAATCGCTTAGTAAGTTAAGAATTTATGCCAGTCAAGAAGCACATATGAATGAAATACATGAATTGAATTTTCGTCCTTAAAAAGAAAAATTATTTTGTTTTTTAAAACCTCAATGAAAACTTAATATAAAATAATTTTCTTTGAAAAATCTTCTGAGAAATAATAATAAGTGTGTATATTTATAAACAAGACACTTTTCGCATGAATTAAAGTAGTGTACGTATGTTGTGAAAGACGCACAGGAAAAATTTTATTACCTATACCTAACCAAATAAAATGCTGATAAATTGAAAAAAATTACTTTCATGCTTGATTGAAAAATGCTCTATTAACATGATTGGATCCAAAATTGATAAATATTTTCTATTATTTTTTTTACATTGAATAAGCATATTCTTATAATAACAAAGGTATACTTAAGTATTGCGATATTGGTATTGAAATTTTTAGGATAAATTGATTGTCTTTTATTTTAGTGAATGGAAGAAATAATGTTTATTGCCATTCAAAGAATGTAGAGTAGTAATTTAAATTTCTGATTGTTTTATATAAGAATAATTATGTATTATATAAGAATAAGATATGGAGAAAATATGGAATAGTCAATTTGAAGCAACATTCTTCGTTTCTATGAGTTTGACAGTTGATAAAGCATAGTATTATTATCTTTATCAAGAAATACTTCGAAAATAGCAGTTTTGAATAAAAGAGCATACTTTTAATTAACTATGGACACTAGAAAATGACAAATAAATGTCCCTTAGACTGAATAAACAGCTTAGCTCCAAATAAGTCTGCTGAGAAATTATAAATTACGATTTTACAAGATTCTTAGTTTGCCTATCATGATCTATGCAAATAAAAAATAGACACTTAATAGCTCTACTTAACATAGTATAAATTTATTTGAAAGAAAATTCCTCAACGCTATCTTTTTCCAGGCACAAGGGATAGAAAATTTGAATTAAATACATCTTTGAGCTACACAGACTCTATGGACTTTCACAGATAACACAGGTCATCCGGAATAATAGGTTTAGATGGCTTGGACATGTCAGAAGAAGCTCAAGAAACAGTATAGTTAAAGTTGCTACTTTCTAAAATCCTTTGGGAACATGGGCCAGAAGAGGGCCAGCAATTAGATAGTTGGATGAACACTGAAAAAGTCATAAGTGTCTTGAAGGTTAAGAATTGAAGGGTTTTTGTTGTTAGATAACGCTGAAAAAGAGGCAGCCAAAGAGTGTACAAAGTTTTAGTGTTTGTAAGGAAAAAGAACTAGATATTTTTTATCAAAATGATTTTAATGGAAACTTATAGTTTTTCAAACTTCTTTAAACTATAAATCAGGATGCCATTCTGATCATATTTTCCCATGAAAAGCAATAAAACAACTTATTTCCGTTAACACTTGCAAATAGGTATACCATGCTCCCAGAATGAGAGAAAAACATATTATCCAAAATATAACTATAAATCAATATGTTCTCAGATTTCCTTATCGGAAATAATCATCTTTTTCATTAATCTTTCTTCTAATACCAGACACATTTCAAGATTAATAACTTTCTTTCTCACTTTGATGTTTAAAAAGTTTGGAAAAATAAAAATTAATGTCGTTAAAAAAAGCCTTTTCACTTTAAGTAAATGATGTTGAATCTAAATGAAACAGTAATTAATAAATTAAAATGTGAAATTTTGGGTACTGGCATTTCTTTTGAGAGGAACACAAAATACTTGAGAGTAATACTATAAATTTCTTAGTAATTCTGAAAAAATGTGATTATTAATTTGTAATAATATTGTCAAGTTTTCGTTTACTCAAAGAAAAGAAGTGTAGATCTTTTGGAAAATAAAACGTAGATAAAAGTTCGGCTGACGTAGCTTAATGTGAATCCAATTTTAATTAATAAATCTGAAAGAAATTTCGAATTATTATCAGACATTTAAAACGATTATCCACAAATACCATGTTATAAGAATTGTAAGTAATAATTTTTTCTTTCATGTGCATGAAGGAATAAAGATGCCCAGTTCACCTCATATTCCATTCTTGCTACAGCTTGTAAAAGGTTGTTGGTAATGTTTACTGCGCACAAATAATATTCGGAAGTAATCTGCCAACTAGCTGCTTCTAATATCAGGTCACAGAAAAGAATGTTCAAAATAGACACTCAACTTGCCAACTGAAATGGTAATCAAAGGATGACAATTTCCTTCACAATAATGATTTCTAGTTTAATCTCCAAAATTACAACTTAGATAATTTGATTTGATGAGTGTAAGGAATATGATATCATACAATAGACACTCCTGAAATTGGTTCATGTAACTGAAGAAGTGTTCGTTCTTGAGAGGTATTTCTTCGAATGAGTAAGGTGCGTAGATTTCCTTGTGCTAGAATGAGTCTTAAATTTTCATCTTTATAAAGATGATATCATTAGTTATGTACGCGCTTGTGCCAGTGCTATAGAGACAAATGTTTCAATTTAGGTGACAATGCGACGCTGCACAGATTTCTGATTAGGAACAATTATTTTCATTACTGAAGCACATTAAAAATGGAGCGACCAGCTGGATCACTGGCCTTGAATAGATTTTTGAATATATTTGGAAGGTTTTAAGAAGGCATGTAGATACTTTTGAATCTCTTTGTCAGGGCCTTTCACGCTTACAGCTATTTTGTAAAGAAATAATTTTCACAATTTCTATTGAAGACATAGACATTATAATTGATACGATCACTGTAGGTATTCTATTGTACACTATTGTCCATTAAAATTGCTACACCAGGAAGAAATGCAGATAACAAAATGATATTTATTGGACAAATATATTATACTAGAAATAACAAGTGATTAAATTTTTAAAAAATTTGGCTGGATAGATCCTGAGAAATCAGTACCCAGAACAACCACCTCTGCCAGAAACAACAGCAGATATACGCCTGGGCATTGAGTCAAACAGAGATTGGATTGCATGTACAGGTACAGATGCCCATGCAGCTTCAACACGATGCCACAGTTCATCAACCGTAGTGACTGGCGTTTGGTGACGAGCCAGTCGCTCAGCAACCATTGACCAGACGTTTTCTATTGGTGAAAGATCTGGAGAACGTGCTGGCCAGGGCAACAAACGAACAAGTTCCGTATCAAGGAAGGTCTATACAATACCGGCAACATGCGGTCGGGCATTATCCTGCTGAAACGTCGGGTTTCGCAGGGCTCGAATAAAGGGTAGAGCCACGGGTTGTAGCACACCAGAAATGTAACGTGCACTGTTCAAAGCACCGTCAATGCGAACAAGAGGTGACCGAGACGTGTATCCAATGGCACCCCATACCATCACACCAGGTGATGGGTCAGTACGACGATGACGAATGCACGCTGCCAGTGTGCGTTCACCACGATGCCGCCAAACACGGATGCGACCATCATGATGCTGTACATAGAACCTGGATTCATCTGAAAAGATGACGTCTCGCCATTCATGCGCCCAGGTTCGTCGTTGATGACACCATTGAAGGCGCTCTTGTTTATGACGCAGCGTCAAGGGAAGCCGCAGCCATAGTCTCCGAGCTGAGAGTCCATGCTGCTGCAAACGTCGTCGAACTGTTCGTGCAGACACTTGTTGTCTTCCAAACGACCCCGTTTCTTGACTCACGGCTCGTGATGTGGTTGCACGATCCATTACGGCCATGCGGATAATATGCCTGTCTTCTCGGCTGCTAGTGATTGGTGGCCGTTGAGATTCCGCATGGCGTTCCGTATTACCGTCCTGAACCCATCGATTCCATATTCTGCTAACAGTCATTGGATCTCGACCGACGCGAGCAGCAATACTGCGATAAGATAAACCACAATCCCGGTACGCTACAATTCGACCTTTATCAAAGTCAGAAACGTGCTGGTACGCATTTCTCCTTCTCACACGAGGCATCACAGCAACTTTTCACCAGGCAACAACGTTCTAATGCAATTTGTGTATGAGGAACCGGCTGAACAATTTCCTCATTTAAACACAATGTAGGTGTCGCTATTGGCGCCTGCTTTGTCTGAATGCGCTGAAAAGCTAATCATTTGCATATCACAGCACTTTCTTCCTTTCGTATAAATTTCACGTCTGTAGCATGTCGCCTTCTTGGTGTAGAAATTTTAATGTCCAGTAGTGTATTTAGGGATGAGCGTACTCTCTATTGAACATGCTTTGTCTATGTCAATTAACTACAGTCAGTTGGTTTCTTAATAGGTAGTAAGGTAATATTTGTAAGAAATAGATCATGAGCTCATCGTGGTCTAATGATATAACCATTCTCTTTGAAGAAAATGACTGAACTATATCTCATTCACCGATGAATAATGGGAGATAGAGGCTATGCCTTTCATATACACGGTTATAGTTTTTCATGTACACATACCTTTCATATACACACATATTTGGAAGTTATCTTGGTTTTCTCCTTTTTAACTCAGGAATAAGACCCAGTATTTAAGAAAAGTTCTCCTGGAATGATATTAAATAATGAATGTTTAATGAAGTCTTACAACACAGCTTTCAGTTCTCAACTATATGCGGTTTCATACTGTTCCCTCCAATACTCTTGTTTAACACTATATTTAGGTCACCACTATAACTAAAAGCGACTCTTACCAATCAGTCTTTTCCTTCCCCCTGAAAGATATAATTGTAATACTTCTTACATGTATAACAAACTATATCTCATTTATCAATGTACTTCTATACTTGTGATTTAGTTTGATAATTTTATTCACATACCAATATTAATATCCATATGAAAATGTTATCACATCAATAATGAAATTTGATAAATTATAAAACATGTCATATGCTCGAGAAATTATCTAAAAAAATTTTAATTTAAAGAATGATATAAAATACACTTAATACATAAAATATTAGTTTGGGGAAAATGTAATCCATTATTTTTTCGGTAGACGTCTGTAGTGATAGATATCTCGTGAGTATCTATCAAACAATTTCAGATTTATGCTCGTTGGAAAGGTGACATTTGACACTAAAATATCCTCTTGCGGTTTTTTGTTTGATTAATTCAGTTACGAGTACAAGGTTTTAAAAATGGAAGACAACAAACAGAAAATTCGATACATTTTCGTTTTTCTCTTGTAACGGCGAAAAAGATAGCCGGGTGGCTAAAATTGTGAAAGGTGTTTATCGTCCTATATAAGACTGTAACAACCAGTTACGTACAATTTTTGTTTCATCGATTCCGTTCTTGTATTTTTGATGTTAGAGATGCACCTCGCATGTGGATACAGCATCGTCGAAAATGTCTATAAAATATCAAAAATGAGCGAAGTTAACCACATGTCAGCAGTCGTAACGTGCAAGACCTAAAAATCTACATGAAAGCTGTTTTAAACCTTTTTACAAAGCGAATGCAAAAGAAGTTACATAAAGTACACATAAAAATAATGGGTTTCTTTTCCCCCAACCTAATATTTGAAATAGTAAAACAAGTAAGCAAAATAATAAATATAAATAAACTGAAGTTATAGTAATGCATTTTTTATTTTATATAATCTTGAATCTTGTTTATTTAAAAATGAAACAAATTCAACTTGATCTTTATAATTTTCCTAATTATTTAATCTTTTTAAATTTATAAGCTATCAAATTCCTGATCGCTAATAAATTTAACTCTTTTGTATTTTAAGAGTGGTAAGACAGCTCTACCATTTATTATGCTCCCAACAGTACACAAATATACTTAAGAAAGAATCTTTGTATTAGAAACTGTTATTGAAATTTGTGACTTATTAATTTCATCGTATGCAATGGGTATTTTATATATCATGATTATAGATATTTTAAAAAATCATGCAAATTGATTCATTGATGTAAATAAAGATTTCCAGCATATTACTCTTTTTTGGTTTATTTTCACATTTAGTAAATATTGTGTATACTATTCGCACATTTAATTGTTACTATTGCTAATAATTTGATAATTCATTAAAATGCCCAAAGATATTCATCATTATGTCGATGGGCTTAGCATTTTTATTTATTTATTTTTTTATTAAATTCAAATTTTTCTTCCGTCAACGCAAATCCGCAAAAAGTATCTATTTAAAATTTATCTCGTCTACAAAGCGTATCAGGTTCTTTGATAAAATCAAGAGTCGAACCCATTTCCCAAACTGAATCAATAAACGTGATAAATGACCGACTTAGAGTTTTACGATTCTTTCAAGAGAAGCATCAATTTCTTTGAAAGTTTCATTCATTTTCTGAAATTTTCCTAAAATACCTCACTTTAGTTTCATCATCAATATCGTTTCAAACCTATCTAAAAATTTTAAAATTCCTGATGTTCATTCCGTTCTAAAGGCTTCTCACGAGAACCATCTTCGTAGTGTTTCAGAGCTTTTTATCATACTGCCAAATTTTCGAATACGTTTACTAACCCTTTCTGGCGTGCTCTGTTTTATTTCCGACAAACTCTTGAGAGTTTCACTTTAAGTTAAGGAAGATTTGATACATTTTCTCGTCATTTAATAAATGAGCTGAAAAAGATATGTACTCTCCATTTTATTTCTTATAAACTTTTACTGAATTTTTTCATTTGACTTTAGGAAAATTTCATAGAAGTATTTAGTATTTGGTAGGAGCAGGGAAAAACATATTTTTTGAATTGTATTAAAAATTTTAATATTCCAGATAACAACTTGCAGCATATGTGACATCTGCTTCAAGTTGTATTAGGAATGTATCTCGGGCTGTACAGAAAAAGTTTTTTAAATTGCCATATTTAATGAATATTGATAAACTGTCATAAATTCATACTATATTGTTTGAATAGCTGAAAAAATAATGAAGATATGGATACAGAAAAAATGTCTATGCGAATTTAATTTCAATTTAATAGCAGAAAAGGGTCAACGTTAACAGTTCCTTAATTTTTCAGCAGAACATGTTGGAGTTAAAATCAAATAATTTACAATAAATAAATTAGCATATGCAGTTTTTCAAAAAATATTTACGCATTAAAACGAAAATATAAAATGACTATGCATTTCAATAAAAAAAGTTTTGTTTTAAATGAAACCAAGGATTTTTCATGTGAATAAATGCTACTTAAATCTTGATTTTCGAGCTCATTATCGCTTGTTTGGCATATTTTATTTGTGTAATAAACTGAAAGTTTACAAGACTGTTCTAAATGTAGGCAAAACGTTTTTTAAAAATTAATTTAAAATGATCACGTTAAGACATTTATTTATTTATAAAAAATTAAAATTATTTCATTTTTAAATATTCAAATAAAATAAGAAAAAATTTGAGTAATTTGTTCTTAAACAAAACTATTTTTGATTAAAAAATTGAGAATGAAAATATATTTTAAAAATATTCAATTTTTGTCAAATTTATGTAAAGAACTTGTATAACATTTTTTAAAGAAAAAACTATTTTATTTTTCAAGAAATGTTTTCAACAGGAGCATCTAAGATAAAATAATTATTTTGTTAATCATATATTTCATTTTTAAGACTAATACAATTTTTCTTTTAAATTAAAATTCGAAAGGAAAACAAAGTTTCTGATTATCGAAGCATATCTGAAAAAAAAAATCATTTCGTACAATTTGAGAATAAAAATCATCTGATTACCAATAATTTTAATGCACATGAATTTGAATCTCAAATTAATAAGTTTTGCATAGCCACCAATAAAACTACAGTACATTGCAACTATTCTTATAGGTATTAGAAGGAATGACAGGAGCCAGCATCCTTTTTATAGATATCTTCATCTATTCTAGTCTTGAATATGACATGTATAGTAATATCGACTCCTAAGAATAGATACGAGACTATTCATCATGTAAATTGAAGTTTTGACAGTCAAAGGAAAATGATATGAAAGACATGTTTTTCAGCTTCTATGAATAATTCTGTATTTGGGGATCCTTTCAGGAATTCATTTGAAATAATTAAATAAGTATTAAACAAAATAAGTAAATAAATGTTTGTAAGCAAAAGTTATTCCTAAAAAGGAGAAGGGAATATATGTCATTGTTGATGTATTACTTTTTCGATGAGAAAATTTTGTTTATATAGATCGAGTTTGATGTTTTACTAGTAAAATAATTTATGATTCAAGCAAATATTGTCTAGTTCATTATTAAATAGAGTTTTCTTTTGCATAATATGTATAGTAAAAGGATAATAATCCTTATATTTTATAGAGATATAATGCTTATTTATTTTAAAATTTGTGTTTTTTAATTTAAAAATGAATTAAATGTTATTAATTCTTCAATTGACAAAAATGTTTAAAATTACATGAACCTTAATAGAATATTTTTGAAAACTAGTAAAGATGTTTGAATTAATTTTGAGGAATCGTATTTTACACGTTTCTTGTTGTAAAATACGATTTTTAATAAGTTATTAAATTATTCATTCTAAATAATTATCAAAAATTCTGAAAATAAAACTATAATTCATAATTTTATGATTTGAAATAGGAGTATCAATTAATTCGTAATATTACAAAAATTTTATGAGTTTTTATATTAAAGTTTAAATTTGAGGATCCATGTTCTCTATGTTTAAAAATTTATTCTGCAGAATATTAGTAACATTGAAAAAAATTTCCCATAAAATATTTCCTTTTAGGACTTGGAAAATAAGTTCAAATGCTCACTCTTTTTAAATGTAAAATAACTGTCAAATTGAATAAGAGGAGGAATTGAAACTTATTCACACACACACAACTAATTTGTAATCTTAATTGATGAAAATAAGTGTTTGAATATAAAAGCCTGGTATAATTTTCTTTAAAATTACACAAACTATGTTTATATAATCAAAGTTACATGTATTAATATGGTATAATCTAAAGTTATTTTCATAAGAATATTTTTTATTTCAAGAAATTTAAATCAGTGGAGTTTAAGTATATGCAGTAGTCATAGTAGTCATTTATGCAGTAGTCATAGTATATACAGTAGTCATAGTAGTCATTTATGCAGTAGTCATAGTATATACAGTAGTCATAGTGCAGTATATGCAGTAATCATAGTAGTCATTTAAGAATATGCAGGAAACATTTCCCTACAAACTTTTTATCTTATATATGAGAATTTTCTGAACCATGTTTTGCTTCTGTAAAAAAAAACCCAATTTTCTTTAAAAAAAATGATTAAAATAAGCAAAAGAATGATTTATTGTAAGCTTAATAAAAAGAAGTCAATTGAATTTTGTTTTTAAAATTTTCATAAAAAGAAAAAAAAAAAAAAAAAAAAAAGAAAAAAGCGTAGAATAGTTTCCCTTTTCATCAGACTTCAAAGAAAATACACTGTGATACGAAGGTATGATCTTTATTTATTTCCGTAAAATTATGTATAAACAGCATATTTAAATAGAAAAAGTGATTTAAAATATAGTTCGTGAAAAAGAGATGTAATTTATTTAGTTGTAAGTAATTCGGAATTATTCGTTGGATGCTATATTATTATATCATTTACATTGGGCATCCTTGTAAGCGTGTTACAAAGATTTTATATTAGTTTTGAAATATTTGTTTTAATAATAAATAATTTAATTTTTTATAACATACTTTTTGGAAAATATTATCTTTCTCTCATTTAGCAGCAGTAAAATCAAATTAAAAAACATAGAAAGAATAGTTATTAAATTAAAAAAATGTTTTTGAGATTTTCTTTTATAGCCGGATACATTAACAGTTTATTTCTTGTTGCTGAATAAAATGCTGATATTTGATGGTTAGCAAACATATAATTAAATATTAAGAGTTTACTTAACTACCCCAGTTTGTACATTAATTTAATAATCAGGGCTTTCAAGCTTTCGTATTTTAAGTACGTTTGAGCTTAATAAAATGCTACTGTGTGTGTTTTCCATTATTAATGTTTTAGGAAGCTTGAATGCAGATGTTTCGCTCTATAATGGATACTGTAGAAATAAAAGCATTGCTGATTCGACACCCTAGGGAATTTCGAAGCAAATATTTGCTCTGTTTAAATAAAGACTATTACTACTTTTTAGTGAAAATAGAAAAAAATACTCCTCTAGAATCATTATATTACTGTAAAATTTGATGTTTAATGATAAGTTTTTTATCCTACGTTAACAATGCAAAATGTTTCATTTATTATTTATGTAAATCAATAAAAACATAAGATTTAATATTTTATGCTTTTATTTTCAAATTTTAGATTTTTATTTAGTTGTTTTAATGCATTTTAAGCGCATTGATAAGCCCAGTTTTGCATTTTTAATCAAATTTAATATTTATTGGTGAAGCACATCTTAATCTCGAACTGTATGAATAATTGATATATTAAAATTCATGAATAATAATAGAAAATATAATGAATTATAAATTTTTGTAATACAGTTATATACCATTAATAGTATATATAAAAATGATTAATATAAGCTAAATTATTTGTAACGTATTTTAAAAGTTAAAATTTATCTCTAAGAATTTTTTATATTAACATATTTATATGTTTAGTAAAGAATGTAATGATTTTTTCCTACCAATAATGTGTTTCGTTTTAATCTTTTGAATAATTTTAATCTGAAACAAATTAAAAAATGACATAAAGTGCTTACTGCTTCCATTGTGTTTACATTCCATACTTTGACTGTCCCGTCAAAACTAGCTGTTGCTAAAAGATCACAATTGTCTGGCTTATACTGGCAATCAAAGATAGTTTCTAGATGACCCTGGAAAAGTAATTTAGATTTCTTACTTAATTAATACTTCTGTATTGATCGATCAGAGATGTTAATTAACAAATACAAACTAAGAGATAGCCACTTCACGACTTAACTTGTTCGTGAAAAATTGTATCAAGATAAAATATGGCAGATGTTATCAGGTTTCTATATAATTATGTCGATTTCTACGATGATGACGAACGATGGAGTACCGAAAGCATCATAAATCTTTTAACGTAATAAATTGGAATCGAGCTCCGTGTTGGCCGTACCATTGCTCATTATCATATTCATGATGAAGTTATCACGGAAGTTCCTCAAGATCTCATAGAAAACAATTTGGTTTGATAGAATTTCTTTTCTCAGTTCTTGTAGTCACGAAATTGAGATTTTTCGGGTTGTTTGACTTTTAGAAATAAGAAACGATGTTCGATAGAACGTTTAATTTTTAAAAATACCTACTGAAATCAAGCTGTAAACATTGATAAGCTATGCTTTTATATCATTATAATATTCTCTTCGTTATTAGTTATGCATAAAGAAAACACAAAATATAAAAGGAATCTAAAATAACTTTAGAGAGTTATTTAAAGTTATGAAGAGAGAGAAAAGATATTAGCTATTCGATTATTTAACGCATCTATTATAAACCATATTATATATATGTACGTATAATACCTTATTTTTTTTTAAGTTCTTTTATCACTTTTTTTTCAAAAAATATTCGTTTTTTACTATTTTTTTTATACTCCTTTCAGAATGTATTTTTTTTCAAAATTATTTGAACAAACTCATTTATTACTATAACGCTAATAGCAAGTTGAAATAAAAGAAATAAGTACTATGTAATAAATGATAAATAATTCAACACAAAATATGATTATCTTCTTTCAAAGCATTAAAAATCATCCAAAATACACGAATAGATCTTTTAAATGATTTACAGAATCTATGTTTTTTTAAAGAAGTAATTCTCACAATTTACTATTATTTGAAGAATTTTAAAATTTAAAATATTTTTTTATAAAATTTTGCAGCAGTTTGCAACTAAGCTGTATCTGAATGTTTAAATGTTTTAAACTATGGTTAGCTTTAAATGGACGTTGACCAAATTTATATTAACCAAAGACATTTCTTATATTTGGTTAAAATATTTAACCTTAATCCAACTTAATGATAATTGAAACATATATCTTTTATAAAAGCATATATTTATAGAAACAGCACAATTATTCGAAAGGAATTAATTGTCATGTAACATTTTTAAAAGTACGTATTAAAAGTAATCTATTAAATTTGAGTAAAATTAAAAGTGAGAATAACAAAATATTGTAAAATTTAATACTCAAACATCATTGGCTTATCAATCTATATTACTTTTAGAATAAAAATTTCCATATTGACTCATCAATAAGAAAAGAATTTTTCCTCAACATCAAATTTCATAAAAGCGTTCAACTATTTAAGAATAATAATCAACCCAAAGAGAGGGTTTTCAGAATAAAGGAATTGGATAATTATTGCAAAACTGAAGGAGTGATTTTCTCATGAAATTGAACGTTTTGCTTTACACAGTTTGTTTCTTCATACAGAAACATATTTTAGTTAATACTCATTAAACTCAATTATTGAAAGAAATTGTGAATAAGAAATAAGGGAAAGTATGCATTAAGTTAAAGATATTATTTAGTTAAAGATAAGTTCCATTAAATATAAGGTATAACGCTTAAGATTAATTCAAGACGAAAAAATTAACACACACACATAATAATTTTAATTTCTTAAAAACTTATTTTTATTACCTATGTGATGTTTTTCAAAACTGTTTTTAGAATTTAGTAAAATGAATTATAACATAATAAATTTTTGGGAAACTATATTTTTTGTAGTAAAATTTTAAAATTATGCTGGGAATTTGAAAATTATGTAGGAAATGAAACTTTTACAAGTTAATTTAAATGTTGAAGAAAATGATATATCATATATAGTTACTATTTATAATTTTAATACAATTGTTAAATTAGACGCAACTATTTTTAAGTACAAATCTATTTCAATTTTAGAAGTAACATAATTGATATTAAAAATATTAAGAATAATTAGTCAATATTTATATTTTTTTCTTACCATATTTCTTAGAAAATCCCATGATGATGTTCTTAAATTGTAAACCCCGACACCACCATCAAAAAAAAGGCAAACAATTCGGGACGAAAATTTCATCTTCGTAGTGGATTCTGCATGGTTTTGATTCGTGTTCTCAGAAGGTAAAACACAAAGTGTTTTGAAGCCTACTTGTTTCAATCTATAAGTTTCTTGAGGCTTTTCATTGGAAACTGTCCATATTCGTAGAACACCTGCTTCTGCATCTATAAATTAAGTAAAAATAATGTACTGAATCAACGACATAATTCTGAATCTTCATTAACATATGTGCTAAGTTAATAAGTTGCTTTAATTTTCTTAAGGATTATATTTTTTTAAATAATACTTTGATCTTTCTTCAAAAATTAACAAGTTGGGATAAAGAACATTTCTATATAATTTCATATTTGTTTGAACGGTAATAAGATAAAGGACATTATTTTAAACGAAATATTTTAATTTTTATCAGTATGAAAGTAAAATGCAATTGTTAAATTATTGAATAAAGGTACTCTGTTGATTTAATATGATATTAATAATAAACAGTTCATTTAAATATAATAAATTAAACAACAGGGGAAAAACATTAAA
The DNA here is from genome assembly GCA_026290005.1 of Latrodectus geometricus. Classification (NCBI taxonomy): domain Eukaryota; kingdom Metazoa; phylum Arthropoda; class Arachnida; order Araneae; family Theridiidae; genus Latrodectus; species Latrodectus geometricus. Next base: position 146,973 of record JAPDSC010057293.1, read on the forward strand.
ATTAAAAGAGAGATATCTTAAACATTAAAAAGTATTTAAAAATTATCTTCCAGAATAGAATTTTGTGGCAGCATTCTGAGCCTCAAATTGTTAATTTCATATTTCATTCTTTAACAAATAAGTAAATGTTCTGAAAAATGCTTTTTTATTTACCTCACTGACCTTTCAATTTGAACTTTAATTTGCACTTACAAGTAAAGTCTGGAATAATTGACATCCGTGTTTGTTGTTTTCGAATAGGAATGATAAATAAAAAATTACTCACGTTTTTAAAACAATAGCTTAAAAGCAAGATAATTATAATGTTAACTCTAAACAATAATAGCAAATCATGATATGTTTAATACCTACATCTTTTCAATAATCAACAGTTATTAAGTACACGTATTGGAACTTTGTTATGCAATTGAAGCGATATTATAATGGAATCAATTTCAATTATTGATTGTGTTTACATTGACATAAAAACTAATTTCAAAAATATGTAAATTTTCAAGATTAAAAAACATGATTTTAATCATATTATTCAATTCTTAAACAAAGAGATTATGTTTATTTATATTTTAATTTATTCCTAAGTCAGTAATACACAAATAAATTGTGTGAAAACTATGTGAACACACTTTTTCTTAAAAGGAGTGAGACGCCAATTTCCATAGAAGGAATTTTATATGAGATTACACTTTCCGTAGAAAATAAACACAAAATTACACATTTTTAAAGTCTTTTAACGTTAGAACTAGTGTTTACAATGTAAAATTCTCGAAGGAATCATTAAAGTTTGAACGAAAGCATAAAGGAGTTGATTTATGAGCCGCTAAATTTTTTATAGTTGATTTATTTGTATTATGTGCATCCCCCACAGTAATAAATATATGTTCATAAAAACGATCCTTTAATGAGGACTATCTATATTTACCGAGATATTCGGTAAAATCCCAAGGGCCCAATCGATCTTACTTTTAGTAGACACAGGATATAGCGAATTACTTAGCAATATTTAGATACTGTCAGGGACTAACTATCAATCAAGAGACGATCTATTTTTTCTTTTACTTTGAAACTAAAGTGCACTGAATTAGAAAATTGATTAAATGAATGTTTAAAATGAAATTTTCTTAACAAACTAAAGATTTCTCACAAATAAGATTGATTTTACCTAACTAACACTCTGAAATACGTTTTGGCAAAATTCATAAGTAATTAATTTCGCAATATCATTGTTTACAGAGGTTTGCGGAGAGAAGTATTTTCTTAAAAATATTTATTTTATGATGTTCAACATATTCACACTTTAAAGTAATGAGAAAATTGATGAGCAGAACGGAGTTATCAGATTGAGTTAACTTGATAGATATAACTGCTAAGGATATGAAAGTAAGTAATTACAGTACTTGTATTAAAGGATTCTTTATCGAAGTGAGTGGACTACTTAAAAAACTTATTTCACAAAAGTTAGATGGAGGTCTGACATAAAAATAATTCCACGTCAGACTCCCATCTAACTTTTGTGAGAATGATATTAAAATGTTTGTTTTGTTTAAAAATGTAACATATATATTAAATGAGGGTTACAGATAATCAATACATTTACTTTCTTTATAGATTTTATATTATGCTTATCATTGTTCACAATTGTAAAAGATGGTAGGATGATTGACAGCTGAATAATTTAAAATTCTATAGCATGTTGGAAAAAATCAAATGGTTCTTTTTCTAAAATTCTATTTCTATTACTTTGACCTTGATTGAAAGATGTACATATTTTAATTGGTAATGTTAATTCTAACAGTTATGTCAGAATATTAATTAAACAGCTTATAATGCATTTTGTGAAATTATCGTACTTATACTTTAAAACACAATGAGAGGAATCTATCTCTAATTATAAAGCATGTCGGCTGGATAAAAAATCTGTTCATGCTTTTCAAAGATGCTTTTAAAATTTAAATGTGTCTATCATTGAGAATTGGTGATATGTTATAAGGGTTTTTGTGATTATTTTATAGGAAAAATTAAAAATAAATTTTTTTCCTTTTCTGGAAAGATTATGTCTATTACTTTTCCATATAACATCAATCATTTGCATGTCTGTATGAATTCTTTAATCTTTTACTGAAATTAGATTTTTCTAAATGCTTCAAATTGTGTAGCTCTAAATTACAAATAGAATGTAATAAAATATTTTCTTTTGTAATATATTTCTTGATCAATAAGTCTTTTTTCACAAATATTTATTAAATATTTACTTTTTAAAGCTGTCAAAATATCATTATTATTTAAATGTCTAAAGTAATCTGTTGATTTGTAAAATTGTTATATTCTTAATTTGTGATTACATTCGGCACATGAAGGAGTGACTAGAAGTTATCTAGTTTCTCCCCATTATGTGTGCTTTTAAGAAACATTTAAACACAAGAATAACTGAAATAACAATTAATAAGCATATATATTTGAATGTTATATATTTAAAATATAATCATATATTAATACTGTGATATCAAAAATTTTTAAGAATAATAAAGCGAAAATTTGAATTTGTGTTGATAACATCAATATAAATAAGCAAATTAAACTTTAAATAAAAAAGAAAAGAATCATAGCTAAAATTCAACAAATGAAATGGTGATTATAGAACTTTGTCTCACTTCTTACTTAAACAGAAAAGACAAAATAGTCTTTAATTCTAACACTTAATATCTGTTAAAGCTTGGCAGCATTCCTGATTTGAAAATGGGCTTTTAGATCAGTCAAATAGGAGAATGTCCAATTTAGTGTTCCATATATTTTCTTAAATGCTTTAGTAAGACTAATTCTTGGAATTGTTATGGTCAGGATATTATCACAAGTTGTCGAAAGCATTTCTGTGGCATCCCTTCTGCGTACAGCTAAGCCTACTTTTATTGGGAGAGTTCACACAAATGGTAACAGAATGCATTGGTTAGCTCACAGAGCAGTACTTTTTTGGAATTATTACTAGGAATGATGAAAAAAAAAAAACTAATGTTTCAAACTAATGCTCTTGTAGATGAAATTGTGCATTGTACCGCATGAAAAACTGGATTAAAATAACGTTCATTACAGTCTTCAAACACGCTTATCATTAAAGATTAATATCTTATGACATATTTAAGAAAATGCTTTTGTCATAGGTACGATTAGAATATATTATAACCTTTTATGTTATTCATTATAAGAGCTTCTCATGAGCTTAACTTCTCGTAAGATATTTCAACAAAACAAAGCCTAGCTATCTCTAAGAAAAGTGTCACAGGAATAACTGGTAAATGGACTTACTTTCGTGACCAACATATTCCCCATATTTTGTTCTAATCAGTGATTTATTATATGGTTCCACTACAGTACACATTAAATCTTGTATTTTTGTGCCATATTTGTCTCAACTAAATTATTTTTATTTAAATTTTATTTAAAAATTTGAGCCCACACAATATTACCACATTATTTCTTTCACAGTCGGGGCTTAATAGCTCTGATTGACAAAGAAATAAATTATCCAAAATAACTGAGATCCCTTCTTCTTACGAAATATTTTCTTATTAGAATGGGAATTGTTCTATATGAAGACAATTCTCTAATAGGAAAACATTTCTACAAACAAAGCCTCTCCACACTTCATCAGTAATTTTCAATAAAACTATAATTCAGTTCTTATTTGCAGGTTTAACAACAGTCTCAACTTCTATTTTTTTATACATTCCGAGTAGAACAATATTTTAAGAAAATATTTTTTATTAAAACTTTTGAAATATATTTTGTAAGGTTTTAAAGTTCAATCTGAATTAAAATTATTAGTCTATCCTATATAACACATTACATTTTTTATTCTTACTGGTCTTTAAGCCATTTTTCAGGGGTATTTTTTTTACTTTGAATAGAAATTTTCTGATTTAATGTAATGCAAAAGCAAGTTATGTAATTGCCTTATATTAATTTACCTTGGAATTTTATTTAAAATTTTTTTCAAAAACCACATATTTGATACACATTTTTAAACTCATAAATGTTTATTGTTTTAAGAATTATAAAGTAAAGTCTAAAATATAAAAACGAGTTATTTTTGAAAATTCAAATAAAGAATGATTTCTTTATGAGATAAGTATTTCAAGAAGCGCGTCTAAATTATTTCAAATATGGAAGTATATCCAAAGTGGGTAGCAAAGTGTACTCATCTTTAATTATTTATTTTAACAGGTTCCTCTTATTAAGCTAATAACGAGAAGTTTTAATGCAGAAACTATTGGGAAATTAACATTAAAGTTATCGGAGTAAAGGTATTACAACACTAACCCTAAACTAAATATTTTTGAAGTTCAAATTGATATTATTTTTAAATTTATAGGAAGGGTTAGCTAGGAAAGACCATTATCACATGACAGGTAAATCTCTTAGGATAATTAATGAGACACTGTTGTTAGGTACTTGTAATCTTTTGCATTATATTCTCTAAGGAATGATGATTAAACTAGCTTAAAGATTAATAAGTGTTTATAAAGTATACGTAAATCATGTAAAATATTAATTTAGAAAACACAAGCTCATAAGAGCTTAATAAACATTCTCAGTGATAAGTTTTACTAGTGTTTCCTCACAAATAATTATTCTGAATCAAATATTGAATAAACATGTACACGGATGATTATTCGAGAAAAAAAAGATAGTTTAAAAATAAACTAAGTTTTCTAGAGAAAGATAACTTTCTTTACTCGAAAACCAACATCAATAAGAAAAACTCTCAGTTCTTTTCTTGGAATTCTACCAAGGAATGTTAAGAAAAAGTGTCTTCATTCAAAATTTAGGAAAAATATGGCATTTATTTTCCCTAAAAATGGGACAATATTACTTTTGAAATCTTTACAGTTCACTTGGGTAAATTACTGAATTATATAATAGCTGGGTTCCACCAGAGAGTTTACAAGGCAAAAAATACGAACTTCATACGAAAGACGGAAATAAAAAATAAGTAAAACAATGCAAATGAAATATTTCGAAAAGCAAATAAATAATATTACTGAAAGAAAAGTTTTTGGTGAAGGCTTAGGGAAATTGGAAAATAGTTTCATTTTTATTTATTTACTGAAGTCGAGCTAAATAAAGCTATTTTCTTTTTTTAATGCTACAATATTTTTAAAATATACGAAGTAGAGCTTTTGTTTATTTAAATGAAATTACTTATAAAACAAAGAGTTTAAAGTTATAAGGAAAGTAAAAAGAAAAATAACATCTCCCAAAAATTTTATTAGTAAGATGTAAGTTATTACTCTTTGTGAATAAATTAATTTGAAAACATAGTTTTTTCTTAATATAAATACAAGCAAGATATTTAACGCTAGTATCTTTCTTGTATATACGAGTATACAATGAAACTTTATATACGAATTGAAATTTTTGAAATGAATATTACGCAGTTATAAAATGGGTTTTTGCAAAATATTTTTTAATAACAAGTATTTATAATACTATTAACTATTATTTAATTTCTGTTTTCATTTTATAATATTCATTAATATTTGTTTTTAACTTTTATATATATTATTTGCTTTAAATAAATGATCTGTAAAAGTAACATCTTCCTCAAAAGAACTAATATTCTTTTTATAGATATAGTTTAGAAATACCATTTTTCTTCCTCTTTTATCTAAAATTTGATATTAATAGAAAAGCTAAATTTATATCGTATTATAAATTTTAATTTAATGAAATTTTTCTAGATGAGTATTAGTTAACTAATTTATGAGAATCATAGTTAGTATTCTGCCTGGTCGAGATGAGATCGTATAATTTTATCCATACTAAAATATTTAACATTTAGGGGCACCTGAATTAAACATAACACACACACAATTGTTATCTATATGTTTAATTAAATAAATTGAATTTTTTATCTCAAAATTTATTAAAGAAATTTACCAATCTAAACCGTAATGCACCTCTTTTTTCAATAAGATTTTGATTATCCATTGCAAATATTAAAACTGTCAAGTACTAATTGCATATTAATATAAAAGCTAATTATGAAAATAAATTAAAAACTAAATATATACTACGAAGCACAAAGGTAAAGCAAATAATTTTACCCCTTAACCTCCTGCCAATTTTCACACTCAAGAACAAGCACTCTAATTTATTTAACAATAAAAAAATTAAATTTTTAAGGCAAACAAAATTTGAATATTTGTTATTATTAAGAACTTTATTACAGCAATTATTATTAGTAGTTATTTAATGTTAATCCTTTAATAATAATTGTTAATGTTTTATGTTGAACGATATTCTAATACTAATTGATGGATGCTAATGCTAATTATTGAATGATAACTAATGCTAATTATTCTGACGAAAGAAAATATTTATTTACAGAGATTAATAAAAGTCGAATAAGTAACTACAAGTATTAAAAGTGAAATTATCTTACCACCAGTCACAAAAGCACCGGGGACTTCAGAAAGCCAAGTAACGCATTTGATGGTGACTGCTTTACTTGGAAGACTGTATGTAGTAATTATTGATGCGATGTCTGTCGATGAGTCAATGAGCTGTAGCCGTCCATTAGCGGTACAGATTAATAAGTAATTCTGCGAAAATGGATCCCACAGCAACCAAGATATAGAACTTGAATCAGTAAATCCATCGCTTGTTAATTTCACATGAGTTTGAGGTTTCTTACCTAAAATGGTTTCAAAAATGCATAAAAATTTTTTTTGAAGTGTAAAAGAAAAAAAAAATGAATAAACTTTCAACGAAGAAAGAAAAGTGTGACTTAAAAAAGGGTGATTTGTCAGATATAATGAGATAATTATAAAAAGCAAACTTTTGAAAGTTTCAAGTAGTGTTTTAAAATTGTGAGAAATTTGTTATCATTTAAGAAGTGATTTATAAAGTTAAAATGATTTTTTAAGTTCAAGACTAAAATCTGTAGTAAAAAAGTTTTGAATAAATGCAGTAACAGTAAATAGGGAAACTTTTCTAAATATCAAATTATCTAGAGAGATTTATTTTCTGAATATATTGAATATAGAACTTATTAACATTTTTTGTAACATAATATTCAACTTTCATGTAAAACGATAAATCACATTTTTTTTAGAACATCGAAGTCTTTTTAGAAAAAAAAACAATATTTGTGTTATACCTCACATTTAAATAATAATGAACATAATTGCATAATAAATATTGGTTACAAGGATTGATATCAAAAGAAAAAAATGAGCTTAATGTTATTTAAGGCACATAGCCTATGCATATAATTTTTAAAAGTCACAGTGATTCAAAATTAAAAATTTTCAATACACATGTTACTAAAATTATAAATTTGTATAAATAAAATTAAAATATATTCATGAGAAATTGAAAATATTCATGAGAAAATGAAGAGTTATCCCTTACATTTCATTCTGCATGATTTCATTTTACCAAAACATGTCTCATGAATCATATTCTACGAGAAAAGCTAGTTTACCTTGCAAATATAAGGAGATTGTTCCATCAGCGTGACCTAAGGCCAATCTACCAGGTACTGTTTTATGCCAACTGATTTGAGTGATATTCGAAGATACAGATGCAATTTCAGTCATAGGATAAGAAGCAGGACTCTCACGTTCCTCCAAGAACTTCCACAAGTAGAGAGGACCCTTCCCATCACAGTATGCTAGGCAGTCATTGTCCGAAGGAAACCAAGCGATCAATGCCGGAACAGCATGTGGAGTGTTCAGACAAGCCAGTAATTTCCGCTTAGCAACATGCCATACGCATATTTTGTAGTCTGTACTGCAGCTGGCTATAATATTCTTATCTTGAAAATGCCATGCTATGGCAGAGATAGTTTTCTTATGTTCTGACATAATTGACTGTAGGTAAAACTGATTACTATCTGAATTCCACTAAAAATAACAATAGATTTACTATAGTCTAAGTTAATATTTCAGGGGTTCAAATTTATTTATCTAAAAAACGAAAACATATATATCTTTTTACAATTTAAAAATTATACGTAAAAAATAACCTATAGAAAAGGAAAAGGAAACATTTTTTAATCGTAAAATTGGTTACAAAAGAAATACATAAGAAAAATTTTTATGATGCCTAATAATAATTTTGAAAGGAGCTCGATATTATTAAGGTAATAAATATTATTTCAAGACGAAGAAAAGGAAGTTGATAAAAACTAATGAATATGCAAAGAATAAATTTAAAATACCGGAATTAATACACAAGTGGGGTATATCTACTTAAAGATTATAATAAAACATTTCAAGAGAGAGAGAGAATAAGATGGAGTAACTGGTTTACAAAAACTATTAAAGCGTTTCTAAATGCTGGATAGTAGTTTTTACTGTGAAACATTCTATTTTTTTTAAAGCTTCAATTGAGCTTTTTTGAAAGACTTCGGTTATACATTTTATTAAAGAAGCTTTTATTGTTTTGAAAAAAGAAATCATTAAGGATGCTTTTTAACATTTTACGACTTGAAAGGATAATAAATTCTTACATGAAAAATGAATAGCTATCTTTTAACTGTGTTGTCGTTTAAGAAAGGGTAGTAGCCAGTTTTAATGTGGAAATACTTAAAGAAAAAATTAGTGTTAAGGGACATATATTTTGTGCATCGCTAAAATGCTGTTTTATTACTGGATTTCTGAGTTTAATTTGGGAGCATAAGATGTGTAATTCATATGAAAATATTAAAAGGATAAAAAAGAATTTATTTTTAAATTATAAGGGAAATGCTTTCAAACGTATTATATTAATACTTTTGTGATTAGGATTTAAATAAAAAATTCGGATTTTTAATTTATATTGAAACCTAAGCAATGAAGATTCTATTTCATAACGCGTGTCATAATCAGGAAAAAGCAAGAAGTTGAAAATTAGTTGAATGACTGGATACATTTATAAAAATACCAAGAGTAAATTAATTTAAAAAATGTAAATGCAGAGTATGAACCACAAAAAAATTTTAGAGAAAGAAGAATGTATTCAATTTTAATAAAATAATAATTTTACCTATTATTAAGTATAATAGTAATTAGTAAACATGTTTATAATATTAATAGGCTAAATAGAGTGTAATAAAATTTTCTAGATACATCATGTAACATTTAATATATTTTATAATGAGCTTAGATATAGTAATCAATATACATGTAAATGAATTTGAAAAAAAATAAAAAAATTATATATCATGTTTAAATATAAAAAACAATAAAAATTTGTCAAATAGAAAAAAATGAAAATTCTTTAATTAAATTGATCACACTATAAAAATTCTCAAATTATGTATTATTCTATAGTAAAAATAAGAAATTATGTATCATTTAGCATTATTTCATTCCATAAAAAAGGCAGTGTAAATTTGCTTAGTAGCAATATCTACAACTAAGTAAAATATCAAGCTTAAAAGTTAAAGATTTGAGTTTGAATGAAACAAATCTAAATGAAGTTTCACTTCCTTTGACATGTATGACATATTTGAATATTCTAATGAATATGGAAATAAGAAATGTAGAATGAGGGAGAAATAATGTTGTCAACTTAGAAAATAATTAAATGTAAGTCTAGCCAAACCAGTAATTTCGTTCATTAGCAGCAGGCAATTTGTGATGTAAATCATTAATATTTAATTATATTCAAGAGATTAGGTAAATTATAGTTTGCCTAACATTTTTGCGAATTTACATTTAAATATATCAAAGAACTTAGCAGAAAAAATGTATACTCTGAAAATTCAAAGAAGTCTTACAATATGTTTGAGAGATTGCAAAAGAACTTACAATTACTTTTGAAATCAGTTTAGTGACATTACAAGCTTAGTGTTAAGTTAAAAGGATTGTCATCTAATAGTTAAAAGTCACTTTAAGACATTTTAACAACCGCCACACCATTATTTCGGGAAAGATTTTTTTATAAACACTAGGTCATATCCACATGATATCCATATGTCAAAAGAGAGAAGACGCAGATATTTCTTCTTCAACAGACATGCATGCAGAAACAAAAGAGTAACATACATCTCCCACTTCTTAAGAATGCTTAAGATCAAACCCTGATCATTTCATTCTAAGAACAAAATCCAACCATTAGACCATGGTGACTCTAAGCTTTCATTTATATTCTTAGAAAGATGTGAATGTTAGGATATCAACATGTGGATTGCCTGACAATTCAATACCATTGGGAGGCTTCTTTAAATATCTGTCCACACAGCTGTATTAGTAGAAGTTAACATAACTAGTGTTCTGTATTCACATTTCTTAAGACAGATAATCCGAAAAGCTCCTATATATTTATTTAAAACTCCCTATAATATAACATACCAGAGCTAAAATCTTTTGTAAAGCATCTCACATTCACCGATACATTCTAGAGTCACAGGGCCTTATTTACTTGTTGCAAAGAAAAATCCTAGAAAACTGTCAACATAAGCCCACAAAAAACAGAAAAATATCAACCATTTCATGCCAAGCCACAGAATATAAGTTCGAAGCTGGAATATTCTGTTCTAAAGAGAGTGGTTATATTACTAGACCATAGTTATACAAATAATTCATTGCTTTGTTAGAATTATAAGATATGACTAAAGAAAACATTCATATTTTAGTAAAGTGACTGAAATAAAAAGACAATACCATTATAACACCAAAGGATATAAAATTTTTGATATAAAATTGTCTTAAAAAATTTGATGATTTTATTATTTTATATGGTTACATATTTTTTCCTCAGTAAATTTTTGAACTTTATAAATGCAAAACTGCTAATTCATAATGATTTAAGAATAAATATTGGATATATTTAACTACAAAGTTTGAAATAGTTTTAGTAATATGATGAAATATAATTAAAAAAATGTAAATGAAATAAAGGTTTTACATTCTGCATTAAACAAAGCAGAACAAATAAAACGAAATAGGAATACATTTGAAATAGAAAAAAATTTAAAATCAAATTACAGAGGAACATTGAAATAAATAAAATAGAGTGATTTCATCCAAAAGAAAAATGAAGTCATAATAAACGAAAGTAAAACTGCTTAATGCAATGAATCAAGTTTACTTAAATTTACTTTCTTTGAAGTAGAAATATAATATTCGTTTTTGACAATTCAAATCTTGAGAATTCAGTTTAATTCGAGTATATTTCTTTAAAGAAAAGCTCAAATGGGCCCACTTCTTCAATGGAACGAGCAATTTAAGGCTTTGATCATCGAAAAATTTGTTCTTTCTTTTCATCAACCATTCAAAAAGTGTCACATAAAGGAATAAAAAGGGAAGAAAATAATCTAAATGAATGCCGTGTGTTGAAATACTTATTTGCTAACATAAATGTTTAGATTTTCACTTAAAATTTACATTAAATAACAGATTGTTTTTGTTAAATAACAGTTATTAATTTTGTTCTGTTTATTAAATGTTGAACTTAGTGATTTTTATGAAAAATGGGAAACAATTCCAATCTTAGCAAACAAAAAAAAAATTATTCATTTAGTTATAAATTCAATAGTACATATTTCAAGTTTTGTGACATGCATAATTAATGTATTTTTGTGTCTCATTTCTAAAAATAAAAATTTTATTTTGCAATTTCTTGTAACTTTTAAAAAAAATTGTTACAGTTTTATGCTTGTTATAGATTTATAATATGTGCTTTGCATTTTCAACTCAAAAATCACTTGATTAAATGAAATGAAAGGTGATGAATATTCTTAATTTTTACATGTTATAACAAATGAAATTTTTTTAACAAAAAGAAAACAAAAAGAACAAAAAGAATATACATATTTTTGGAAAATGTATGAAATTAAGAATTATAATTCTAAATTATATATAAAAATAATTAAAATTTCCATCTATTAATTTTCAAGATCAATGAATCCTTGCAAAGATCCGATATTCAAAAATTTGAATCTCAGAGCTCAAAATTTAATCTGTAAAGTTGTAAGCTTTTTAAATCTAAATGCTATTAAAAATAATATTTTATTAAAATTTATAACTTAATGCTTTAAAAAACATCAATCTTTTGATCTTTAGTTTACGGTGTTATAGAAATTTTATTTAATGCAAGTAATGATTAATTTAATGTAAGCACTGTTTGATGGAGGTTATTAATGA
>JAPDSC010057293.1:174500-189954 GCA_026290005.1 Latrodectus geometricus
ATTTTATATATATGAAACAATTGTTGAATACACAAATTTTTTCATCGAGATTAATACTTTTGCTTTTAAAACAAAAAATATAGAAATATTTTTCAATAAATTTATATTGATGAATATAAATTATTTCTCTTAGTAAATGCTGTTGGCTTTGTGTTGTAAAATAAAATAGATGCTGTTTAAAACATTGTATACACCCTTAAGTACTTCAGCCACAATCGACCAGCTGGGAATGTGTATATATTTGGAATATATATAACCGTGAAACACTCTCTTGAATACTCTCTTAACCATGGAATATACATAACCGTGGTTGATAGAAATTATTAGTAAAACTCTATTATTTTAATACTATAAAATTAAAACTTGAAAATACATCTTCTGGCATGGAACTTAATTTATACATGAAAAAATTAATTTCACTTTAAAATTATTCCCTAAGGCAACTGAAATTTTTTTCTGTGGTTTTGCAATGTTTTCGCACTAAATTGGCATAATTCAAATTGTATAACAATATTCGACGGAAAGAAAATCAGGATGAATGATTAATAAAAGTAGTACATGTATATAAGAAATTAATTATTAAAATACAAAAAACTACAATTATTGGTAATATTTTGAAGCAAAATCTTAATGAGATGCTGATTGATATTTTAAACATTATGTGAAGAAATGTGATACAAATTGCAAATTATTCATCCAATATTCGATCTCAAGTAATAAAATAATAGAAGCAAACTCGTACCACTATACTTTTTCAACTGTAAGGACTATCGAAAGATATTTCAAAAACCACGAAATTAAGGTTTTTATGAAAGTTATAAAATAAAAATTAACTTTATATATTTAAAAAATATTTTTATGTAATGGAGAATATGATGTTGAACTCGCAACAAAAGCAGATTGGAGTTCAAATCAGGATATATGCAGCAAAAACAAGTGTGATCATAAGGAAATAATTATTTGAAATTAATGAACATGTAATTGGGAAAGAAATAAGGCAAAGAAGTGCTGTAAAATGGTATAAAACGTATTTAATTGATTGTTACGTAATTTTCATTCCTAATATTATGATCAAAAATTTACAGGTAGCTGAAAAATTGTATAACATATTCGAAGGAAAGAAAATCAGGATGAATGATTAATAAAAGTAGCGTATGTATGCAAGAAAATAATTAATAAAATACAAAGAAACTATAATTATGTAAATTAAAATTAAGTTATAGAAATCATCAAAGAGATTGAAGAAAATGGAAAACAAATAGCTTAGAAATCAATCAATGTATAGAAATTTATAAAAGTGTTGTAAAAATGATAGAAAGGTATTATTGGAATGAAGTAAACAAAGGTTTTATTTCGAATTTTGTATGAAACAATATTAATTAAAATTGATTAAATAAAAATATGAAAAATAAGTTATATTTATGATTTTATATTTGGAAAAATATTGCACACAAAAAAATTCAACAAATAATTGACAGAGTTTACAAAAATGCAAAAATTGAAAATATTTGTTTGTATTGTACATATACATTAATACGCTATTGTATATATAAACTGAGAATATAGGGAAAATAAATGGCTGAAATATGAGGCAATTTATCAAGAATGGATTGTGGGAAATATTTGAAACAATAACACACATGTACATAGAGAATAAATCTAAGTATATAGAATCATTATTATAGGATGCAATGAGTTGGAGAAAACATTTGAAGCTACGAATCAATTTATGAACTCTATCAGACAATGGAACGATATTATTACTCTATACAATGTACAAGGCTGGCAATGCTAGCAGCAACGGAGGCGAAATTTAATAAATTATCGAAATCGCCTTTCAATTACCCGCGACAGCTGCAATTATTCGCTTCCCATGATTAACTTCCCCAACCTACCACGCTGAGGGCAAAGTAGCTCCTGTCGTCGGTTGCCAGCTTGCAACTACGTATAGGAATGTGTTGTCATGTACCTGATTTCTAATCGCCGCATCTCAACAGAATGTACCACTCATTCGTCGCATTGTTGAGATGCGAGGGGTTGCCAGGTTTTATCATTGACCGAAAAACGAATAAAGAAATGACAGTTACGAGGAGTGTGAATTGAACTTCACCCACATTTTTTTTAAAGATCATTCGGGATTTGGCAGGAAATAAAAAAAATAGTTCAAACGGAAATATATTTCTTTTTCTTTTAGAAAAGGAATATCTTTTTTCCCAACTCTTTGATGGAAAATATCTATGCCTAGTTCTTTGGATTTCTTAATTTGTGCCTTTAGCGGTGTTTGTTTGGAATTTACTTTGTCTTCTAAATCACTGAGTTTTAGCAGTCGACTCAAATTGTTTGAAAAAGAAACATTTAATTCGAATAGTTTAAGAAAATTCACATTTTTAAAGGAAGAAGAGTATATTGTTAATAAGCTTTTAATATAAATATTTGCGTGTATATGAAATTAAAATTTTATTTTTAGAGTAAAAGTAATTTGGATAAAATTATGAGTTTTGTGTGCATATAGAGAAAATAATAATTTGTCGTCTTAATTGTGAGATTTTAATTCAGTTGATTCCAATTTTTTGAAAAAAAAATATTTTATTAAAATAAATGTAAGAAATTCTTTATATAAAGAAAATTAGAAATACGTTAGAAAACTTGCTTTTATGGAAATTTTAATTTTTTTAAAAATATTTTTAATTTAAAGAGAATTAAGTGAACATCAAGGCAAAATTATAAGTAACATTAAATTGGGAATTGCAGTAACTTGCTACAATTAATTATTAGTATAAGCATATTGAATTTCCTAATTTTATTCTAACATTACAAAATTAATAACAATAAGGAATGAAATAGTTTTGAAAATATTAACTGAATGGTGGGAAATAAGCATATATATGTAGATGCTCAAATAATTATTATATATTATTACCACTTTAAAAGTGAGACTGGGATTAGTTAACATATATAGCTTAACTAATATGTGTGAAGGCTTCTCGTGGGATTACTTTTCATCTACTTAATTTGATTATATATTTCAATCCTAAACATTTCAGTTCCAGTAATTTCCACTCGCGGGAATCACCTAACCATAAAAATGCTCTGATTTAACGTTTCAGTGATTAATTAAATGCTCAGGAAAAGGATATTATATATATAACAGACAGATTTATTAATTTTTTGAATTAAAACTACGATTCATATCAAATTTATCATATAACATGGTTTAAGCTTTATTCGAAAAAAAATAATAATGAAATTGGGTATTTATTAGTGCAAGTCTTAGAGACATGCACTAATGAACTATTTATAACTAAAATATCACAATTTACCAACTTTACCAATCTTTTACAAATTCAATGCAGCTTATAATTTTAAAGAAAATTTCAGTTTGATTTTTTATGCCTGTTTTAATGGGAACTTTTCAGTTGTATAGTATAAAGATATTAATTCGTCAGTAAAAATTAGACTATTTAAATGTATTTAAAACGATAAAACTATTACAATTTCTTGAATAATTAAAATAATTGGATGAAAATGATCGGTTTTTACATTCAAAATTGTACATTCAAAATTGTTTTTATTCCTAGAAATTGTATACATTTAAGTCAATTCAAATTACTCTGAAAAATCGAAAGTCACTGTTTATTATGAAATATTTTCACGCAAATTAAAGGAATCAAAAACAATTGTATTAAGTTGATAAGTTAAAAGCAATTAAAATGATCCCCCCATGTCTTTTAATGTGTCTCAATATATTTTATATATATAAATTAGGACATTATTATTAAATTAGGATATTGTAAATTATGTTAAAGAGTTTAAATCCTTCTAAATCAATGCAAATAACTAGGAATAAAGATACATGTGATTAAAATGTAATTGGAAATAAAATTAATGAAAAATATAATTATTTATAAATTAATGTGAAAAACAATTCATATCTATATTGCATTCCTCATTTTAATCAAACATGATGAAGGTCACAGTTTTTATTATAATAATTTGTGTAGCATACTATATTCTAACAGTATTACATATTTATTAATTACCAATTTTAGGTGGAAAATGTTTTTAATCCATATTAAAATTAATAATGAAATTATAAATTGAAAAAAATTGTTTCAACTTTAAATTTGAATAAATAACTTTACATAAATAAGTCATAAAAATTTCTTTAAAATAACAATAACTCTTTGGAATGAAAATATTTAATAATAATTTAAACTTAAATGACTTATTTAAATAATGGACTAGAAATCTATTTATCTTAATGTTTAGCAAGCATTAAATTCATATTTTATAATAATCTTTGATGCACATGTAAGAAAAAAGAATAAGAATATTCCAAGATTAATAAATAGTTTAAATCATATATAGAAGCATTTTTAATTTCTTTTGATAAACAAATATTTTATAAATATTGTATATAAAAAAATGAAAAAAAATTATGTTTTTGTTTGCAAACAGTGTTCTTCTATTTTTATAACAATCTTTAATTTTTTTAAAAAGTTTCATATCATTGTCAAAATATGAAAGTGGGCTCTGAAGCCACTGAGATATTTGTGCCAGAATCATAATTCTGGCACGACTATCTCATGACTACAAAAAGTAAGATTTTCAAAATTTCTTCTACATGTGTCGAACCTCAAGCGACACATATTGGGACTCATCCAACCAATGCACGTGACTTTATGAATCATTTATATAGGCACTTGCTTTTTAAAAATATTATTTTTCGGTTTCAAAGTTTACCAAAACTGGTTAGGAGCACCGTTTCAAGCATTATTCACATTTGGCCCTTAGCCTTAAAACCATTCGCATTATTTGGAAAAAAGTTCTTGTAAAACACATTGCAGACTGGCTTAGACAAATGCCCAAAGTCATAAAACACGGAAAAGTGTGCAATCTAAATAAAATGTGTTTAACATGAACCAAATGGTGCAGTACTGGTTTTATACAAAACGTGAAAAGGCATAATGTCACCCAAGTTGGCACTTGAGAGATTTTCCCTCCCTTCCCATACAAAATAGAACCCGTTGCTTAGCAACGGGCTTTGCTGAGAGTGTCTGCATATTCAGTAATAATAAATTTATTTTTACTTTCTCGGCACCTTTAACAAACAAATCGGCTATTGCTTTCTGTACCCAGCGAATAAAATAAATTAAAAAGCTTAAGAAAGAGAGGGCAAATAAAAAGAAGAAGACGTAAAAATAAAATTTTGGGGTAGCCGAAATTACATCTTTTTTCCTTCTAACTGGATAAGAAAGAAAAAAAAATTAAAAAATAAAGAGATAAAAGCGGTTCATTTCCTTATCCGATATTATTCTTATGATTGTTATTTCCACCCTACTCGTTTCTGTCTCACTGGACGTTTGGAGAATTTTGCTGTGGTTCTGTAGGGAAAATGAAATTTTATTTTTGCTCCAATGAGAATCCAGCATCTCCTTGAAACCAGAATACACTTCTTCCACCCAATAATAGAATATACTTCTATCTAAAGCAGTATATTATTCGTTCCTGGAATGATTCGGGTATATGAAAAATAAATGAAAGAGATGAACGATCTTCTCAACATTGAATTGTGCTACTTTCATCCTATTTTCGATTCGCCCATTTTTGTAAATCATATTATCAAAACAATTCGTCATGATTTAAATGTGATTCGAATGTATACTAAAATGAGAAATTTAAATCGCAAAACTGAAAATTGCATGGAAATATCAAAAGTTGTTTATTTTCTATGTATATACGCAATTTTTTTTTTTACCTTATAAAGAGAAGAAATGCTTTTTTGTCAATCACATATATGAACAATCTCAAAAATTCTTATTGTATAGAAATTTAGTCTTAAAAAGCCTCATGTTATTTGTAAAGCTTTTTTGAGTTATTATATAAAATAAGACGTTCTTGTAGCATTTAGAAAAACATGAATTAATGATTCTGATATTTTAAAGCGATAAGAAGATTATCCATTTTTAATTTTAAAGACAATATATATAATTCCTAAAAATGAATAATTGAAAATAATTAAACATTTTATAAGAAGATAAACTGATATCTACTTTACGCGCGGATAGATGAAATTGAACTAACTCGTAAACACCGTAAGGTGCTTAATGTTTTCGAGTTTATTTGACTCGAAATTATTTGTTCGAACGCTATTTCTAAATTATCTGGATAACTGAGTGAATATTAAAGACATTTTAAATTATAATTTATTAAATTTTTTTATTTAAATAGCATTAAAACATGCTTCTTAAAATTTAAAAATTAAGGCAAGATACTAAACATGCATTGTAGATATATAGCCAAATTAACTTAAAATCAAATTAGTGAAAATATTAGTATTTTTCAACAGCTAATAAGTTGAATATAATTTTAAAATTTTTACAGTAGGTACTTAAATCACATTGTAATTTTATTAATTTAAACTTTTTATTTTTCTTAGTTACAGATAATTAATAATTAAATGAAAGAAAATAACATTTAAGAATATTATCATCTTTTACATTTTACAATTTTATATAGAAGGCAAGCATATTTTATTCGGAGTTCTTATAATTGGATTTTAATTCTTTACCAGTTTTACTGAAATAATTATTCTGTTTCAGAATAAGTTGTTTGAGGATTTAAATATTGACTTAGAATTGAGGCTGAATAATTAATTTACTATCTTAAATCAAAGTTAAGTGAAATTATTTACAGCCTTGTTTTTCTTTAACTGTGCCTTGGAAATTTGTTTTATTATGTTTATTTTGTAATTCAAGACATGACTAATAGACAATGATTTTTTAATTTAAAATTTAAAATTTTTTGTATCAATCTCTAAACGTTATTATGATTCGAAATCAAAAGCCTAAATTTTTGTTTCTTGAAAATTACATTCCACACCGTATTATAGCTTATTTTATTAGTTTTATATTTGGTAGATATAAATGAATACAAGTAGTTTAAATTGAGTTTTTAATACTACCTTACTGCGCAGTTATCAAAATAATACCTGGTTTTTTATCTATGATATCAGTTATATATAACAAGAAATTAATAGATACTAATTATTTTTCAGCAATGACATCACATCATGTAGAATATTTTTTTAAGTAAATATCTTCAATAGATTTAAAAAGGGATGTCAAAATATTTGCGCTTTTTGTTGTTAATTATTAAAAACTGTTTTCAAATAATAATGCTTATTTCCTTATTTTTTTTTAACAGATACAAATACTTCTCTTTTTAATTCCGAACAACTGTATTCAATAAATACTTTATGATTAATTGCAAATCATGTAATTGAAAAAGATAAATATTGTTGTTATTTGATAGAAAAAAAGTACATTCTTTGTGTGATGCCCTGATATTTTGAATATGTATGGTAGAATACATAAAGAGAAAGTCTTTGCTCTTATAGTTCAAGTTATCTACACATAATATGTTTAGAATTTTCTTCCTTAGCTTCTTAATTTCATTGTTAACATGAGAATAAACTTTATTTAACAACGATGAGATTTTACGACTTTATTTAACAATGACTTTATTTTACAACGAGATTAACAACGACGAGATAAAAGGATGCATATGTAAGTTTATTATGAAGCACTAAGGTAGTTACTGGTGTTAAACCTCTCAGATATGTCATTGAGGAGTTATAATATTAGTTCATGCATTCGAATTGATTTCTTTCTAAGGAATGGATTACGATCTTAAACTTTTCATTCAATGAATTTCTTTTCGAACCACTTTCCTTTGTAAATATTTTTTTTGGAGCAGTTGTTTTTTAGTAATTATTGTTGAAAAGGTGGAAAACAAAAAAATATTTTTATTTGAATAATATTGTCTTATAAAATTGAAATTTATTGGAACCACAAAAATTTAAATGGTAGAAAGTTTTATTAGATTTGCAAATTACATGCATTTTCATATTATATATTTTTTAAATGATGTTAACGATTTTTAATATTGATCTGGGATACAATTCAGTGACTAACATGGGGAAAATTTGATGTAAATTTGAATCACAATCAAGTTACTAGACCAGTTTTTAAGATGTCATTTATGCTCGGAGCCTCACACTATCTTAAATATCAGGACTTGAGTTGCTAGCGTTTATGAGCCTTCTGAATACGATGGTGTGAAACTAAGCTAAGCTTTGAACCAGTTACTATGTGGTCGCTAGATATATTGTCTTTCCAATTAGTTTACCAGGGAATAATTGCAGGGATCAAACACCGAGATAAATTTGAGAACATTTAAAGCATTTTTACATACCAGGAATAGTGTTTTTATATTCTACCAAATTTTATTTAAATGCTGTGAAATTTTTTACTAAAATATAATGTGCTTCAAAATCACAAGTGACCATGACATGAAATTTCAGAAAGCAAAATTTTTGCATATGAAAACTGTCATAATTTTTAATTAGTGAGGAATTCTTAATATCAAAATGTTAATATAAATAAATCTTTTGTTAGAGAGAGAAAAAATTTCTTAAAGTCTAATATCTTATCTGTTTATTTAATAGCATAACTACGAAATCTTGGATTAGTGTATTATTATTGTCTCTACACTTTAAAGTCAATCGAAAAAAAATTGCCTACTAATGTGCATTAAAATAAATTTTAGAATCTGAAGTTGTTATATTAATGTTAATATATAGTGAAATAAATATATTTAAAAGTAGGAGTTTAAATTATTATTTGATAGCTGATATTTGAAAATTTAAAGAAATATAAATAAGATTTTGAAAAAATTTGTAAGAAATAATTTGACACCAAAATACAATAAACAAATTTTTTGATTAAATAGGCAAAACAATTGATGGAAATATGATTTTTTCAAAGCCTGCATTTTCTAATATTCTTAACAACTTATTCAAGGTATATTTGATGTTTGATTAAAAATAAAATCAAATGGATATACATTTTGTTTCTATCTTGTAAGAAAAGTAATATATTTAACAAACTTTAAGGTTTTTTCATATTAGTTTTTATTTATTAATAGGGTATAACTTACGAGAAACCATATGAATCTCTATAGAATATTATATTGATATAGATTTCTTTTCTTATCATATTTACAAGAAACAAACAATTAAACGAAATACTATAAATTAGGAATAGTCTTATTGATTGGGGTTGATAGAGATTAAATGAAGGAAAATTTAAAATCAAATTTTTTTTGGGGAGAAAAAAATTTAATTAAGTCACTAATTAATTACATTTTCTTCTCAAGAAAAATATTTAATTTTAAATTTGAACCACTAATCAGGATTAAATCATTAATTAAACGTCATTAATGGTTAAGTTTGGTTCATTAATGCGTTATTCTTATCGGAAAATCTTGTCAAACATTTATTCAATCATCTCTTATTTAATAAAAAACTGTCGTTTATATTATGTCATTTAAACTCATGGCTTATGCAGAGAAAATTGTGAACTGTGGAGTAATATCACCCTTTTATAAAATGTAATTTTAGAAACGAGAGAAAATTAGTTCAGCTATAAATTTTGTTTATTGACTATGATTCAAAATTGCGAGAAAATTTCTGGGGTTGTTGAGTTTTAAAATATTTTCCTAAAACTGGGAATATAGAGTATTGTGTAATTCATGTACGGAATATTTATAAATATAAAGAATAAAATACTGAAAAATTTTATCAATATAATCAAAAATTATTTTTGAAAAATCTGCAATGACTCCTTGGTACCAAAACTAACATTTTGATTATTACTATTGAAATATCTTTTGACACAGAATCTGTGAAGCTTTAAACTTTTACATTTTATAGTTTTGATCCAAATTTAATAGAATATAACAAAATGATATAAAATACGAAAAATATACTATGATATGATTTAATTTATTTTTTACATAGATATCGGGTACTCTTGACTTGAATTTAAAGAAATCAAACAAGTTTTAAGTATCTATAAGCAAATCCTGTTTAGATGAATGTCTAAAAAATTTCATATTTTACGCTATATTTCTAAATGAAATATTTTCTTTTAATATGCTTTCTCATATTAATAAAAATATGTGAGCATTTTCTGATACATTATATTCTTATACACTATAAACTAGTGTTGATTACATAAACGAACTTTTCTCCCTCTATTGATACTTCAAAACATAGCAAACAATATTTTTTTTATTGGAAATCAATAATATATTTCAAGGCCAATTTTATAAATTGTAACCTACCTTACTGGTAAGCTCAAAAAAAGACATATTTTAAACATCTTAAATCACAGCTGTATAAAACTTCTTCTTATCCTTTGGATATTCCCTTAATTGTTGAAATTTGATAAAGTGATTTATTTATGTCAGTTGTAGCTAATAAATAATGTTAAATATATTTTCAATCCATTCCTAATTTTACTAATTGCAAAAAATTTGAATAATTTGTTTTTTTAATAACTTTTTTCGATTTTATTTACCTCAAATTAGGACAGCTAAAAATCGTAAGAGTAGTAGAATGAGGGAAATATATACTTAACTTTAAAATTATACCTTGTAACATAGAACCATAGTAAAATAAAGTCGATTACTCAACTGGTTCCTTGTTTTCCAAACTGATACTGCACTAATGGAATGAAAGTTTTGTAATTTTCGTGAAAAGTCCTTGCTGATGCTGAAACCGTATTAATATTCTTCTGGATACAATCATAAAGTCCTGCTGCTTAGGAAATTACTACAGTATGCAAAGAGTGTCATATTAAGTTATATTTAATTAAATGCTCATGTCAATTTGTAATCACACTTATTTTTATTTTTAAATGCAAATGGAGTATTTTTCCTTTTTAATCTACAGCTTTCATAAACATCTAATATATTTTTCATAGCTATTATTGATGAATTAATCACTCTCATTATATTTCAAACAAATCTGTGAAAAATAAACGACATTGAAATTAATCAATATTTTATAGCTAGTTAAATGATAGATTTAATCATTCAATAAATAATTCATATTTTTATTTTTTTACAAGTATGCGGAAAGTTTTATCTTTAAAAGTCAGTTGCATTTTTCAATATCTAGCTTTTTTTTGTAATATTTTATTCCAGCTAAATATAAATAGCTAATTAATTCAGAAATAAAAACAGCTATCACTGATTAAACAAATAAAAAAATTTAAGCATTAATCAATATTCATTATAATTTACTAACTGATATCATTAATCATTCAATAAATAGCTTATTTACGAAGCTTCCTTTCAGAATTCATTCATAAGTAAAATAAATATAAGTAAATTCTTTTCAATTTAAAAAATGAATATTTAAATTTTAAATGTTTTTTTGCACTTTTTTTTATCTAAAATACTTTTTTATATAGTAAGTTAAATATGATTAATATTGATTTTGAACTTTATATATATAATGTTGTACTAAATGTACAATCTCACATTATAAACTATTGAAAAGTAATCAGATTTTTGGTATTTAAAGAAAAAATTAATATAGGCTGAAATTTACAGTTTAAATCAATTAGAAGAGAATCAGATTTTATTTTCATGGGGAAAAATCTAGATACTATATGAAGATTAGAAGAATTCTTTCTAGTCATTGCAAAAGTTTTCATTATTGGCAACATTTTGTTTGTCATTAGTAAATATATTTTTAGTAGAGTATTTAGATAATAAAACTTTTTGTTATCAGCTTATGAGATACAAAAATTACAAAAATATCGTTCAAAATTGTTATAATATTCGTTAAATCAGTAAAATGTTCTTTTTGTGTTCATGAAAGATTTTTAGATATTTCCTATGTAATTTAAAAGATTGACACAAATATTGAAGTAAACTACGATACTTATATCATTAGAAGTTCAATAGTGATACGAGATTAATAAATTAGGGCTGTAAAATATAATTATACCTGATAATTTGATTTTTCATTAAAAAAACTAAATTTATAATAATATTTTGTAACATTAATATTTGTTTATCTGTTGTTTAAGATTTATTTTTTTGATATATAAATTCTTAGAAGTTATGTAATAAAATAACTATTGCTAAGACTGCAGTTACATATCTAAATAATCCTGATTTATTCAAATTTAAGTTAAACCTCTGCAAAAATGTGAGCTTTTTTGTTTTACAGTAGTTATTCCAAGAACAAGATTAAAGGTAACAGATTAAAGAAGCAATATTTTCACTGGAAAGTAGTTTGAAATGCACAGAATAAATACCAATTAATGTTCTCAAATAATAGTTAAGAAATCATTATTTTTTTAAATTATAAATTTGTTTACTATTCAAAAATAATGATCTCTCTTATTTGTCAATATAATTTCTTATGCCTTTTTTATTCTATTTAACAAAATAATTTCACCGATAATATATCATTATTGTTATCCATGTTCCCGTAAAATGAATGTTATAGAAATCGATAGAAATATTAGATTATTTTTATAAAGAAAATTAAGTATTTAATCTATTTATACATTTAAATATGATTCCATTTGATATTAATTAAGCAGAAAAAAATTTTTGTTATGTTATTTAAATCTTTCAAGTATAAGATAAATTGCTTAATACATGTAAATCTTTGCATCGATTTAAGTCAATTAAGCTTTGTAAGAAATTTTTCATTTTTCTATAATCTATGCAAACACCAGATATGAGAACACAATTCATATCATATAATCAAAATTAAGTTTACATGCAGTAAAAAGTTTAAGCATAACAATTTTCAATAAGATTAAATATTTTATGAGATTACAATTCTATATAATTTAGATTAAATTCTCTGTCAGCGCTTTAGTGAAATTAATTTATTTTTATGCTTAAATTAAAATACTCATTATAAACTTGCTAGAATTAATTGGATGCTTTGTTAAGAAGGAGAATGAAATTTGACACTTTTAATGGAAACGTGATTTTTTGAAAATTTATGTTACCTAGTGACTCGGAGTTTTAACAATACAACCATTATCTAAGAATGCTGTTATTGTTTTCCAAAGCAAACTTTTGTGCAAACAAACCCTGAGTAATATACTTTTTGCTCAATGTTTACTTTCTATCGCCACCGAAAAATTCTCTAAATTAATGCTTAAGTGCTTTTCATCGAATGTGATTTAAATCACAAGAAGCGTGTATTATTTGAGAAGTACACAGCCACAGTTAAATTTCAGGGAAGATATATTCTTGTATTATTTGACTTCCGAGCTTTTATGTAGGAAACATTGAGATTTGTGGCTCGCATATCTGTTTATAAATAAAATGAAAGGTTTGATTGTTCCATTGAATAGACATTAAAATCAGTAAAGTGTAGTGTTTCATTGAATAAATTTAATGAAAATCTATCAAGTGAATAGAATTTTAATTTAATTTATATTCATGTATGTACATCATAAATTGATTATTATAATAGAAATTTTCAAAAATTATTATTAAGCTATATTTGACGAGGTATGTTGTTGGTATAAAATTGGTTGATAATATTTTGAAATTAAGTATTAAATATAATTACTCAAATGTACATTTTGTTTGTTAATAATTTATAAAAACGTAATAATTACACAAATCAATTACTTTACTAAATATATTTTTATTTTAACCAATCTTTTTCATTTTTGTTTAAAAGTAGTCATGTTTAAAAAGTAGTCGTAAAGTAGGTTTATAAAATATCAAGCTATAAATTATTAAGCTTTATAAAAAGTCATTTTGCAAAAACCAATTTATATTCTGCATACATGAAAATATATTATTACACTTCGCATTAATATTCATTTTTTATCCAATTAATAACTGCTAAAATCTGAGAAAACTAACTTTACTGATATCACCAGAAGAAATGTATATTATACTTGTCTTTAATACAAATGAAGTAGTTTAAAGTGAAAAAGTTTAACGATTTTGTAATGAGAAATATTAAAATTAGATTTTATTATTTAAATACACTCACAATAATTTGCATTATATTTAAGTTTGCATTATATTATTTTATATTAAGTTAATTATTTTTGGCCAAATTAATTTTCTACGTTACAAGTCGATGTGATTATAATGAATCATTACTGAAATTTCTCACCTTGTTTAAAATTAATTTAAATTAACGATATCATTGAATTATTGAATTATAATATTTTGTGTAAAGAACTCATTGCAGTTACTTTTAATTAAAGAGAAATATTATAGGGGATTTATCGTTTCAAACGAAACTGATAATTTTAACGTATTATATTTTTCAATTAGTTATATGTATATCTATAAAAGTATAATAAATCAATTTTAAAAATTCAACTAACTGCAACGTTAAAAACTAAATTCTCATGCAAAATATTTTTAAAGTCATTTTGCTACAATTTTGCTATTAAATTTAAATTATCTTTGAAGATATTTTTAGAAAAACTCAGCTGTTTTGTATCGACCTCTAAATTGATTAAGGAGAAAATAATATTTTTTATAGTTCTAAACGATATAAGTGGTTTGCGTTGAAGTATGATGTTTTTTGCCATTTCATTTTGTGGACAGGGAGTATTTGCTGTGTGATATCTTTAAATTACGAAAAAGAAAAATCTAATGAAAGAGACTGTTACAGGAAAGGTAATTTTTTTCAAAATACTCTTCCAATTACCTGTAACGGCATGTCGAAACAGTAAATAAAGAAAATTTCTGAACGAAGTAAGCAATAACTATCAAAATAAATAGGAAACTATGTAGTCATAAGGCGACTAAAAAGCTTCCCTAAATACTAAAAGAATGTGAGTAGGAAGAACATATATTTATGAAACCCTACACCGAATCGTAAATGAAATGAAAAAAGTTTTTAATTTGTTGTGTTGGCTGGAAGGATATATTTTTTTCAGCATCCATTCTAAATTCACCCCGCCTCCTTAAAGTGATCTTTGCTCGGAACAATCTTACTGTTATGAAAAACTTGAGCTGCAACAATGCTTTGAAGGGGGCTATTATGGTTTGGGATCCGTTATTGCTATTTTTCTGAAATAGCAGGAAGCTTTATAATAAAAGTCGGTAATAAATAGTGGTGCTCTCTTCATATTACTAGAACCTAGAAAGCTTTTTCTTCCAATTGGGAAAAATAAAATGACTTAGCTTCAAGCCACTATATGTCATAATTAAATAAATTACTTTTTTTTAATATATACCTCACTGTTAATACTACCGTTGAGCAACTCATGTGATTTATGCATACATTGAAGGCAGCAGATTATTTATGTTTAAGACTACGATTTATTAAATATTAGGTCAATGTTGAAAAAAATTCTACTTTTGGTGTTATGATATGAACCGATTTTTTTTGTTTTTCTTGTACTTATTGAACAAAAGACTCATCTAATTTCAAGGCAAACTAGTGTCGGAAACAATTTCTTAATATGTAAATGCTTATTAATATATGTAAATGCTTATTAATGTATTATATATAGAAGATGCTTTTTATATATAAAATACTATGTACACACACACACACACACACACACACACACACACACACACACACACA
>JAPDSC010057293.1:189964-225644 GCA_026290005.1 Latrodectus geometricus
ACACACACACACACACACACACACACACACACACACACACACACACATATATATTTGTTTTGTAAGCACGTATGCATATGCAGATACAATAAAAATAATAATATTGCTTTTGATTGATTGATGAACAATTTTATTGGAAGCATTTTATATATGTATTTCACTTGGAATTAAAAATTATGTATTGATTATTGAAAGTGAATATCTAGAGCATCCAGACCGATTGAATGGAAATCTTTAAAAATAGTCAAGCGCAAAAATTGAAATCGTAGCCATAATTCTCTTTTCCGTGTGCGCTCAGAGCAGTCAAAGAACAACATAAGACTTTACCATTAGTCATTTGTGTGTTTTCTTTTTAATGTTGTGCTCTGCAGTTAGACTGAGTTTGAAGCTCGATACATTACTCCTCCAGAATTTATGCAGAGGAAAACTATCCGTAAGAGGCTAATATATAAATGGAAATGAGAAATGTAGATTTTAACAAAATTAAATGAAATAGTTCGAGATGACTCTTGAGAAATGTTCATAGTTTATTGTAAAATATATCTATAAATATATTTATATATTAGAAAAGCATGAAAATTTTTTATTGTGTTTTGGAACACTCAAAATATTTTGCAAACACATATTGTATATCCCATTTAATTTGGACTAATGTGAACCTCAACCAATATGTGGTTTATCATCACTTATATAAGCTACGGTTAACTGTGATGATTAGTTTTAAGCCTATTATACATATATATACATTTATGTATATATTAAAGCAGAAATTTCTATTATTTGTAGTACTCGTGTGCTTTAAGCTATTGATGCATGATGCTATGATATTCAATATACACTTTTACTATTTTCAGTGGAATTGTTTTCCTACATTATGGTTAAGATGTATTACACATATTTTATGTAAGATATTATAAACTTGTACAGAACTTTTCTTTTGATTTTGAGCATTATTTCTTGGAATAATAAGGAAATATAACATCATTGATGGCTTACGAAACTCTGAAAAAATATTCAAGACTTGCAATGAAAGTCATGCATTACTTACTCAAAGTTGAATGTATTTATATTTGATGCGTTACACGAAATTTGTAACATCTATTCAGTCTTTGTAAGTTTTTATTGACCATAAAATAATGCGTTGTGTTTAATTAGATATAAAAAATCTTTTTAGAAAAATAAAAGCCATATCCTTAATTGTACTCTTATTAATTGATTCTCAAAAAATGTATTACGTAAAAATAATTTGACTTATTCTAAAAAATTGAGGACTTGAAATTTCAAAGGTATAACTAAGTTTCCTCAGGAATATATTCGCATGATTTTTTAGTGTTCTCTAATCTATGATTATAAGCTATTATAAGCTATTTTTGTTTAATATTCATCAAATAATGAATTTTTCTATTCATAATGTAGCTCTAGTAAAATTATTTATTTTTAGTGGGAAATATTTATATATTTTTTAAAATACACATTTTTTTCTTAATTGTTTATTTAAAACTTCTGACGAAAACTAAACGTTTATTTTATGATCTAAACATTTTAAACAATTTAATAGATTGTTTTCCAAAATTATTCCAGATGAGATACTTAAAGAATCAGAATATATAAAAATAAGTTTGCCAAATGAATGTGTGCCAAACTGTATATATCTATTTAAGAAGGCATAAAGAAAATATCATGTTTAAAAAAACTCGCTCAGTTACGAATGATCATAAAAGATAATCTATCAATGCTTACCTTCAATAGAAAAAATATCAAAATTAAACAATGTTAGATGATTTTCTCGTAAAATGCCTTTGAAAAATCAATAAGAAAAAACTTACCTAAGCAAAATGAAAGAGATAAGATGTAAAATACAAACCATTGTAAGCAATATTTTGGCAATATTGTAAGCAGTGTTGTGAGCATGTGCGTACCAGTATAAGCAATATTGTGAGCAATATTATGGTAAGTAAATGGAAAATTAGACTCTTAAAAAATACTTGAACGTTGATAGTAAATATTTTGGGTTGTTAACTCAAAATAGAGTGGTAACTATATTTTAAATTTTGCTGTAATAAAAGCTATCTAATTTATAAAAAAAAGTACTGGGTTAAGAAACAGTACATGATGTTGGTGGGAGGATCATCTGTTATGTGAGGAAACTAATCATCCTGAATTTTGCATTTATATAATAAGTAAATGATGAAAACATGTATGGGGTGTATTCAATGATAGAAGAAAAAATTATAGTTTTTCTCTTTGATAATGCATACTAGCAAGAACCTAATGAGTACAACCGTCTTGTTCAATAATTCTGTTCATTACAGATGACTACCAACAAGATGTTCTCAAAGATAGTTCATATAAGCTGGAATTATTGTGTACAGTTTCAATTTTGAATTAAAAATGCAAAGGGATATATTTGATTTAAATTATGTTTCCCTTTACATAGTGAATTACTTGTGCTAAGCTTTATTATTATTACGTTAACTATAATAATATTAAACGCGGCAAATCATACCATACAAATTTTAAATTTCTTAACTAGTTATAAAATATTTGAGTATTACTTTAGAAATACATATTTTGTTTGAAAGAGGGTTTCACAAACTGTTAAAATAAAACTAACTATTCTCTTAAACTGAAAATAGGTAATTGTTTGCAATAGTATAAAATATTTATCTAAATTATAGACCTATAAATTAAAAAAAAAAACAGAATTTCATAATATATCTTTTTTTTTCCTCAATTAAATATTTTAACACTGTTAATAACAGTTTCTGTTTCTAAAATAATTATCCACATTTAATACATGAACTAAATTATTCTCTAATATACACTAATATATTACATACATAATTATGAAACATTGTGTTTTATGAATCAAGAGTTAATATTTAGAAAACAAGAATCACAATATATTGAAAGTAAATAAAATTAAGGAAATCTTAACTTCTAAGGAAAATATGAGTTTTTTGTTATTCCTAGCTCTGGAAATATATACGAAATAAGGTTCTGACATGGTTGTTTTATAACCCTATATTCTGTGAAACTATGGCAAGGATATCTTATGGGATGAATATAAATCTAGATTTCTTAAGATTAAAATAACGTGTTCTCAAAATGAGTAAATACAATAACAACAAACTTTTATGTTGGAAGTAACAGCTGTAAGAGCATAAACTTTGGAAAGTTTAATTAATTTAACTTTTTAGAAGTAAAGTAACCCAAATCTTTCCTAATTTAAATAAACTCTACAAGTTTTTAAGCAAATACCATATATATATCAGAACATTCCTTACAAGATTTATTTTAAGTAATTTTAACAAAAATGGAGAGATGTACTATATTTCAATATACCAACTGTTTATTAACTGCACTATTAAACAAGCGCTGAGAAGAATAGAATGTGAGAGTTATTTTTAAGCTCTTTCTTATAGAAATAATTTTAGAACTACCGCCTTATATAACAAGAAAAGAAGTTAAGAACAAAAGATAGGAAAATTTAACCTCATTTCCCAGAATAATTCCAAGCAAATATCTTAAGTAAAGTAATAAAGAATAATTTTTGAGCCTTATGCTTAATAAAATTATAATTAATACCAAAATTGGATTACAGAGAAAATTAAAAGTAAAAGCATCAAAGGGTATAAGCATAGGTGACACTCATTTTAATGTAAATTGAGTTTGCTGTAAAAATGTTTCAGTAATTTTTTAATGAAATTTATGTTTGCGAAATATACTCGTAGTTGCATTAGTCATTCATAAAAATAATTTAAAATATGAATGCAGATCATAAATTAATTTATTACAACAGTTTTTCCAAATGTTAGAATTTTTCAGTTCATCTCTATTCTAAAGCACCTTATGTGTTTATAATTCATAATTGCCACAATATATTAAGAGGTCAAAGGTACATATCTAAACTTTGCCAATTTAATCTATTTAAAGTATCAACGATAATTATTGGAAAGAAAATTAGTTTTTCGATTAAAGTCAGATGTGGAATACAATAGTTTTATTAAGTAATTTGATAAAGAAGGAAACAAGGTAAAGAAGATGACTTCTCATTTTACGGTAAGTAATTTTGCATATTTTGATAGCTAATTTTTTGAAATTGGCAATTATGGGAAATAAGTGAACATTTCAAACCGTTGAGTATAAAATTTAATATTTTTATTTAATTAATTTGTCAAAGGGAATAACAATGAGGATTTTTTCCTTACTGTAGTAGGTAGTTTTGCTAATTCAGCGTATTAACTGATTAAATGTATTAACCTTTAATACATTTTTTAATTCAACTATTGTAGAAAATTGCATTCTTTTATTTGTTAATTTTTAATTCGCCATAAATATAATTATAACATGAAATGCTTATGATTGGACTACATAATATTCATTTCATTTTATTTATATTTTTTTATATAATTTCATCTTACTTTGTTTTCATGATATTATTTTTTGCAGAACCATTTAATGCATAAAAATTAAATGCAAAATTGGTATCATATCGATTATAGTCAGTATATGCCCAAAATTAAAAAAATAAAAAATTTCCGGATTGAAAATAAAGGAAATATTTCTGGGAAAGAGAATAAAATTTGTTTCCAGAAAAGTTTCGGTGATATTTGAAAGATAATCAATTGAGAATAAAAATATATATGGTGAAGTTGAATAAGGATTTAACAAATAGTATTTCTAGTATAGATGTGGTATTAATTATAAATATTTAATTTAGAGCAATTTGCGGAAAGATTTAACCGGTCGTATTAAGAAACTTTGGATGAAATCACAAACATACACGTAAGATAAACTAAGAAAATCATTGCTCTGCATTATGACATGGTAGTTGAATTATTTATTTCAGACAAGAATTTAGCAACGAGCACATTTAAGCCTAAAAAAGCAAACGCTTTCTCTCCTCTCTCTCCAGACGCTTATATATTATACTTAAATGTACTCTCAGTAATTCGATTTAACTTCTGTAATGATGTAATAAACAGCCATCCAATAAAACTTATTTCTTACAAATATCAAAACTGTAGATCATCTTAGAAAGTTCTACGTTTTCTTGACTTCTATTTGTTTACTTTTCTTCCTTCAACGAAGAAAGAGAAGTGATGATAAAGTAGGATTAAACGTAAGACTTCTCTTTTCGTATAGTTGCGAAAATATTGAAAGAACGTTTCTCGATGATGAATTTTTTTTTTGTTCTGGATTTCTGATTCGAGTGAAAAATTTTCACCTGCAACAATACGGAGGCGTAACAGGAGCATAAGTTTGATTGTTTACTTTATTTAGGAAAGAAAGTCGGATTATGTGCTTAGGATCAAACTAAGAAAGACTTCCATCTGCACTACCTAAATTCTTCCCAAGAGCTAACTCTTTTGAAGTGTTTAGTTTAGACGCCTATTTTACTAAAAAAGAAAGAAGCGAAGACCTTATAAAAAATGCATTAAGTACAGAAAAAATACTTAACTATCTATTTCTCTTATTATTTAAAATTCTCTATCTGAATTTAGAAGGTTAAAATGTATTAAATACACATGATCTTTGATAAAATGTCTGTCTTATAATTATTAACAAGTTTAAGTTTTTTTTTAAAATTATAATATGTAATACTATGACAATCATATGTTTGCAATGCTTGATTATTGTCAACTTTCAACAGCTTATTTATTCAATGGAAATAAATTTAGTAAGTTCACTGAAAATTATATTTTTTTATCTTATTTTCTGTAAAATTATTAATAATCTGAATCAGTATCATTAACCCGTGATTTAGTCAGGAAAGCAACTATTCTTGTTTTGAAATTTTTGTATAATTATAGAATAAATGAGATATCAGTATTTTGTTTTAGAATAGACACAATGATTTATGTACTTTTCAAATTGTTGAAATTATTTCTTAGTATTATCTTAATTTCTGTTTTATGAAATCGATTTTAGCTAGTAATGCTTCCAATGATCCTTCTCTGGAGTTTCTTGAGTTTCATAGGTTTTATTTAAAAGCACTCAGTAAAATTTGGATATTTGAAAAGTTGTATTTTCTCAAGCAAAGTAAGACTTAAGGAGCCTATAGATACTTTAACATAATATATTTTTATTTTTCAGAATAGTTATCTATGTCTGCATTTCTAATTAGGAAAAAAATTTCTTGTATATTTAATTTATTTAACATATCTTGGTATATAGTATAATCTTGCAACATTTTCTGAGTAAGACTAATTTTTTGGATATTGAAGTATTTTAGTAATATGTACTCCTTGACAATTCTTCGTGATTTCTTTGTGATTAAGAGACAGCTCATCATAATCAAAAATAATAATTCTCGAAACACTAATAAGTTTCTGAGACACGCTATTTTTCGTTTATTATCCTTACAGTTTTAAATTGCGTAGTTTTAAAGGGAGAGAAATCTACTTGGTCATGCTAAATATTCGAAATTTCCTGCACTTTTAAATCTCGAATAATGAAAGTCTTGCTTTTCTCTGTCCCTATTTCAGTGGAATTGAGCTATATTTTTTAAATCATTTTATAGAAAATAATGTATTTTCTGCACTTTGCTGCATAATTTTATTATCATCATAATTCCTCAATCATATTCGAGAATGTTTTTAAAAAAATTAATTATGGTTGAAATATGCATTTTTGATTCAGTCGTATATATAAGCAAAAGTTATAAATTTTATTTCATACTGAATAGAATTACTTCTCCAGTCTATTTATTTGAATATAACTAGATTTAATTTTTATATAGCCATTTATAAATTTTATGGGCAGTCATAGAATTTTTTTGGGTTGACAGTTAAAAGTATACACTATGGCAGTTAACACTATACATGTGACACATTAAATAGATAACTTAGATATTAACTTGTTACTAAAAATGGATAATTAATAAAATATTTCGTTTTTGTTAAACTAGTAGGGTAAACATATGTACTTTGTCTTTATTTTTCAAAGAATTCAACATATTCATTATTTATCAAATTCTTCAGAAAAATCTCTTTTCATTTATAATCATGCTATAGTTTGTAATAATGAGCATGTAAAGATACGAAGATAATATAATGATTTGGGCGAAGTAAAGCATAAGATTTTAAAAACATTTTGATTTGCATAATCTCTCAGCATCTTAATATTTTCAAAATTATTTACACCACAAATAGTGAATAAGATATTGCAGAGTTTCATTAGATAATCCCTTATCCATAATATACCCGTACTATTAAGTAGAATTCCCTAAATTTTATACTAACATGTTTAAAACTTTTCGCACGATAATTTTCAAGTTACAGATTCTGGTCATGTGATAACAAACTTTTAGTGTATGGAATACATACAGTGTAAAAGCGATATTTCATAATTAATAAAGATATTCTGTGTTGACATTACAAGTCATTTACTTTGAAGAAGTACTCTTCACTGAGGACATGAAAAACAAGGTGTGATTTTTATTCTCTTTATATGCTTTATGTTTCCAATTAAGCATTGCTTGAGGCCATTGCCCTTTTCTTCAGGTTCGGAAGTTATAATTTCTGTTCAAGCAAAGAGAGAGAGAGAGAGAGAGTTTATTTAGTAAGAATAATGCATTTCTTATAAGATTCACATTAATGCCTTTTAAAAATGTCATAATAAGTTCATATTTCGTTTCTGACTTTTCAAATTTTGCACGCAAGATTTTCTCTCGCACGCACACTACAGCTTTATTCTTAGAACATAAGCAAACTAAAATGATTTGCATAGTAAAAAGCAGCTTAAAAGACGTATTGTACCTATTTAATAGTGCTTATTTATGAAATGTCAAATAAGATCTGGATAACAGAACGATATGATGTAATATTTATTTCCACATGGAAAATAATTGGTGTTTATTTGACTAATTTTAAACAAATATTCTATTCATGCTAAGAAGTTTTAGTAGAGTTAAAAATAATCAAAAACAATAAGAAACAGTCATTTTAATGGTAGAGGCTTTGTAAGAACATTTTTGAATACTGAGGAATTAACTAATTATAAAAATATCACTACAATTTTATAATTACATAACGAAAATGGACATTTTGCACGCATTTTTATTTTAAAACCTGTAAAAACCTTGTATTAGCTTTTAAAAACTTAGTTTATTTTCATAACTAAAAGTGTTTGTGAATTAGTTTATATATAAGTAAGTATTTGCTAATTGTTGATAAGAAACAAGTGAATTACTGATATCTTTATTTGACTTGCTTATTGTCACGTTTTTGAACATGAATCTTATAACTATTAACAACTATTGCTTAAAACGTATTTTAAACCACGGCAATCTTTTCTGAAATAGGACTCGAACTCAGAAAGTGCAGTTTCAATGACCAGTGCATCAATCTTTCCTTATAAAACGTTGCTTAATTTTTGAAAGATTGCAATTTAAAGTTTATAGAGGCAAAGAGATTTGTTTCCACCCATTTCATGAAGTTATATTTTTGCAAAATCCAAAATTTACCTAAAATTTTAAAAAATTACAAGAGTGAAATAATTTTACAAACATTTTTGTAGATATATGTTTAATGATTCAATCTAGCGAAGGAAAAGTGAAGAACTTTTTTAAACTTAATCCATAGTTTATTTTTAAACTTCCAATGAGGAAAACAGAAACTGTAAAGTTATCAATTCAGTTTTTCTTTTTTGAATCTCTTGTAAATGTGCTTTAGACAGTTGGAATTGATTCTTACTGTATAAGATGTATTAACACTTCTTTCTTGAGTCAGTTGAAACTGTATTAGATACTCTTTTTTTTTGTCATCATTCAAAGATTAGACATCTGAACTGAATTTTCCAATCGAGATTTATCGCTAAATCACTATTTTTCGGAAAAACTCCTTGAAAACCTTCCACAACAGAACTTCCCCTTCTTCAGTCGAAGTTATCGCATGAACTCACAAGATTTCGTTTTCTATTTCCTGAAGCATTTAAGCTCACTTTTCCGGTCATTTTTTTCTTTCTCTCCAATTTCGGATTTAATACTTTTGCTTTCGCTAGCCATTCTTTCTGAACAACTGTGCCGGGTTGGAGAAAAACTCATTCCGTGGAACTGAGTTTCAAATATTTCTTAAATGCTTCATACTGAACGATGTTTTGCCCCACTTGACCCTGAAAGCTTAACAGTTAATTTAATTTGAAACTTACAGCTTCGTAAAACTTTTTCATTTTTTACATAAATATCCCTGCCTATAAAGTAAATGTTTGTGAATCGCAAACATTGAATGTTATTTTCTTTTATTAGTGTTTTAAATGAAGGATGGAATACAATTTTTGACGTTTTTCTGGTGCCTTGTATTATATTAGGTATTATTTTTCAACCGTAAAAAGCATACATATAATTCAAATTGAATTTCATATACATATACAATATTTTCAATTTTAGACGAATAACTTCAACATATTTTTATCTAATAATAAACATTCAATATGGAAGAATATTTATCAAATAATTTTAACATATTACTAGATAAAAATATCATTGCATATATAAATAATTAATGTACATTACAAATCTATTTCTCATTTTATTTCAATATTTTTAAAATCAGCTTTAGAAAATAACTATTAACAATTTTACAGCTGTTCTAAAATGTATCATTTTGTAACTTTTTAAATGAAAAAAAAGATCGTAACTAAAACTCTTTTACTCTATTGTTTTATTAAAGGGAATAAACAATAAAAGATTTGTTCTTCACCTTGTTTATCCAGGTTTATAACTGTCTAAAAAGCTATCACATTAATCCATGTTGTCCATTATGTTTTCGTCTGCCTACTAGAGCTTTATTCCAGAGTTTTAAAGTGAAAAGGAATTTCGAAAATAAGTTCTAAATAAAATAACTCTTTATAAAAAGTAATTTGTAATAATTTTCTTAAATCACAGGAAAATGTTTCTTTAAACTAGAATTATTTTATACATGAATTATGTTATTTAGTTATAAATTTTTTGGGACAATTTTTAAGAAATCAATAAAAACTATGCCATTGCAGATTTATAACACATTATGCATGAAGAATTGCTCCTTAAGAACATATATGCATGATATAATTTAGTGTAAGAGTCTAGAAATACTCTAAATAATAATTGTCCCAATAATGCTCTACTGAAAGAGTTTAAATCTAGTATCTTTAAAAGTTTCAAAAAAAAATAATAAATAAAAAAAAAAATAAAAAAAAAATTAAAAAAAACCATCTGGGACTTATATTTTTATACGGATTGGTTTGAGCTAGAGGATTAATAAAAATTGTTTAAAATGCAAATCAAAAATAAATGTAGTTAAACATTGTTTCAAAGAATAATTCAATTTATTTGTGTCTAAAAACATTTCACAATTGCAAAAACGTTTTCTTGGCAAGTTTTTTCATATAGACGAAAATATATTTAGAATAGACATGTAGATAGATTAATATAAAAAAAAGAAATTAGAAAAAATAAAAAAAATTATTTACTCAAATATAATAAATTTGTGTTTATAAAAGACATTGATAGATTTCAAACTGTATTTTGTACATTTAGAAACTGTAGGTATCTCAGAATATAGATTCTCTCTATTTTCTTTTCAGTGAAATGTTGAAAACTAAAACAAGATAAAAGATATTTTTAAAATGAGTTTATTGAATCAATGACTGATTTTAAGGCAAAATTCTTAAAGTTTTAAGTTTAAATGTTCATGTTTAAAGTTGAATAATTTTTTAAATAAGTATAAAAATGGTTTTAAAGTTACAAGAAAGGGTAGAATAAAATGTTTGCAGGCATATCCAATTTCATGCATGATTAGTGTTTATTAATTTCTTTTTCACAGAGATATAGTATTAAATTACAATGAGATTTGGGACTGTAATTTATTAATTTTTCTCCATTTATATCTAGTCTTAATGAGAGCATAGAATCC
Organism: Latrodectus geometricus; assembly: GCA_026290005.1. Taxonomy (NCBI): domain Eukaryota; kingdom Metazoa; phylum Arthropoda; class Arachnida; order Araneae; family Theridiidae; genus Latrodectus; species Latrodectus geometricus. The sequence goes on from JAPDSC010057293.1 coordinate 200,863, forward strand.
ACTTAGTCTCATTGATTTAAAAAATGTTTAAAGAATTATTAAAAGTTGTTATTTTTATATAAAAGTAATATGATAAAAGTGTAATAGTTTTCTCATTAATCACTCTTAGAAACTTTCTAAAATTAAATTTTGTAAAGTCAAAATGCAGGTTTAAAACATTTTAAAGAAATTGATATGAAAATTTGTTTGGTAACTTCTAATTTTAATCATGTTACAATTTTTATCTATCATATTAACATCAACATGGTCCTTTGAAAATACTGGAATCTGCATATTGAAAGAGAACAAGTAAAGAATATTGAAAAGAACAAGTTAAAATTCAGATCGATTGATGAGATAGATAAGGATATTAAACTTAAATTAAGAGTGTAGCTGTGTGTGTTAATCTTTCCAAAATTTAATGGACTGAATGGATTAGTGTTAAAATTAATATCTATACTCATGTATAAGTATATCTTTAAAATTTTATATACTTTTATTTTATCAAAAGTGTGCTTCCGAACTGATTTAATTACGATGTCGAGTTTGATTATTTTAGAAGTATATTCAAAGAGATATTGAAATGTAAAATACAGATTCTAATTACTTTGGAGATTATGTAATTGGACATTATCAAATAAGATTAAAACAAAGATGGACGCAACTAGACGTATAAACATTTCTATAATGAAATTTGCATAAAACATAATTTTTTATGCTTTCAATTCTTTAAAATAATATTTGAATGATCTTTCAAAAACATATTAAATGGTTTTTAATCCGTTCTGAAAACATTATTAAATATTTTCAAGTGTTTTGAAAAAATACATTAATACTTTTAAAGCATATTAAAGAACATACTGGTTTGCTTTTTTTTCAGCTACATTTTGAAATTATAATAACATTATTTTGGAAAAAAGCAAAAGCCCACGGTATAAGAAAATAAAAACTTAAGATATTTTAAAAATGTATTTGATTTTAAATATAATTTGAATTCAGGATGTTATATTAAATTGTACAACAAAAAATAATTTATTGATGCTAAATTTTCAAAAGGATTTATTAAAATCACCTTAAACTTTTAATTATCTTCAGTTATAATTTTGATATTTATCAAAAAGTTTAATGCAATAATGATCAGTAATTTAAAATTGTTCAATAATAAGAAATATCCAATTCACATATATTTGCAAGAAATTTGAATTTAAAATTTATCTAAATTAATTTAGTTAAAGAGACAGATTAATATTTTTAGAATTATTAATTTCAGAAATATACGACTTAATGAGTTCATTTTAATATTTATTAAATTTGAAATTGTTATTTTAATGACACATGTACGTTAATTTCTTGTCGAATTTTTTATTTTAATATAATGTGCATAACTGAATTATTGATTAAGAAAGTGATATGACATATTGATTATCTGATCACTTTAAGAAACGTATTAATGATAAATTTAGAAGCACACAAGTAAATTAGAAAAATATACTTCTTTCTCACAACGTAAATTTATTACGCAATCTTTATATTTCGTGTGCTCTTTCATTTCTAGTATAAAGAAAATGTTCTTTTTAATAGAAAATATTTACTCATTTGATAATATTTTTAACAAAATTATAATTTTACATCTCAATTAAAATAATAATTTCTTAGTTTAGTAATAAAAAATAATCAAAAAATTTTTTTATTTATAAGAATTTGGGATTCATTTTGTATTTTAATATTTAAACAAATATATTAATGTTACTTTGGCTGCACTCCAATCAGAACAATGGTTTTACTATGTTATCATCATATAATTTCCTATAGATAAATGTCAGAGAAGTAAATACATATCTATGTTTCGTGACGTAAATTTAAATTTTATACACTAAAATGTCTTTTTTTTTTAAAATTACATTTTATTTATAATTTATTACTAAAATAAAAAAATGCTAAATGAACGATTATAAAGTATAATAATAACTTTAATCAGTCATGTAAAGAAATTAAATAATATATTTATGTTAACATTTTAGGAAAATGGCATAGAAGAATGCACATTTGATATAATCAGATATATTCAAACCATTTATAATTTTTACATCAAATTTAGGGAAGTTTCTTAAAAGCTAGTTTCGCCCTTAGGTTATCATACATAAAAAGAATGAGATTTATGACAGAGAATATTAAAGAAAAGAATTTATTATAAAAAAGGGCGAATGCAAAATATAAGTAAACATTTCAAAATTATATTAATATTGTTAAATTATAATTATTAATATGATATAAATTAATATATATATATATATATATATATATATATATATATATATATAATGTTTTATAATATTATAATATAACAATTAAAATATAATACGAAGTAACGGTTGCGAACTCTGACCAGAATTTAATATATAATATATTAGAAATTTGAAAGAATCACACAAATCAATATTTATTATACACTTTTAGATGTAATAAAAATAAAGAATATATATGTGCTGAATGTCAAACACATATAGAGTACAGCGTTATAGTTTGAAAATGTGTTTTAAGTTCTTTCTATTTAAAGTCAATATTTATTAAACTCTGCATTAATTTTTGAATTAACTTCCAACAAAAAATAGTAATTTCATTTCAAAATATTTAAATTTGTGCAAAATAAATTGAATACATAAAATTTATTTACAATTTATTACTGACATAAAATTTTTTTATTTCATGTTTAAAAGTATAAAATAATTCACATTCTCCAATTAAGCAGATGTAAATTAACTAACTTAATTAGTAAAACAAGTTAGGATTAACTTTTCCTTATATTATATGAAGAACAAAAAGATTGAATTTTATTAAATTATAATGATTAATTTAAAAAAAAGACTTAACATTGATTTGTTTTCTTCAATGAATTAGAATGTTTACAATAGAAATTTTTATTGTTAACTTATAATATTATATATGCAATGAAAGTAATTGCAAAATCTTTAGAAAAGCATTGCATTAATTTTTTTTACTTAAATTTCATGTTTTTATGTTCACTCTCTAAATAAAATATATAAAGAATGGATTTGGATGTTGTTTGGACTGCATAATTGTGTTATTTGTTATTTTTTTATGTGTATATAAGGACTTGTCAGGCATTTAAAAATATACATTCTTAGAATTAGACAGAATTTATGTAGAGTCTTTTCATTAAATTTGTTTCTTTTGCAAAACGTTTCTAGTTTCAAATTTCACATATGTTTACTAAAACATATTTATCAGAGAGTACTTATTGCTTTTTAAAAAGCTTTTTGTTTTTAAGTATTTCCAGAGGAATTGTTTCACAGAAGAACATGCAAAGAAACATTTTACTTAACTCTTATTTTTATGTTTGTAAATCACGACTGTTTCAGATAATATTTGAATACATGCAAAATTTAATCTGAACATATGCAGAAAAATTTTATTATTTTATTTGATGCATATAAATTTTTAAAGAAGGTTTATTTATAAGAAACAAGTTAGAAATAAAACTTATTAAAGATTCGAAAATAGTACATAAGAAGTTTATAACGTAAAAGTAATCCCATTAACTTGTTGACAAACATGTGATCATTAATTATCACAGACATATATAAGATTCTAATCAACAAGAAATAAAGAGGTATTGAGCACCTAATTTTTAAAACAAAGTTGGTAGATTTAAGAATTACAAACAATTAATTAGCATGCGTATTAATTTAGTTTCATTTAACGGGCTAATCAATGATTTTTAGATTAAATGATACAAATTTTAAAAAAAAACTATTCTTTAGAAAACTTTTGCTCTGAAAAATTAAATAGTTAATACAAAAATTATCATTCAATAAAGAATATGCTTTCTATTTATGAAAATACATGATTAGCATTCATTTTTCCTTTGGAAAATATTTAATTGTTGGATACATGCTTCAGCATGAAGGAGCACACACATAATTATTTACTGGCATATAAGGGTTTCAGCTCTTATAGGTTCTTGAGAATAAATGATTTACCGATGAAAACTTTCATCCAGATAATAGCAAAGTTATTTTAAAATCAGAGGATGAGGGTAACCTCACATGATTAATGCCAAGGGAGTTTTTTACCATCAAGTATAGATGAATCTTGTTGAACACTATTGTCCATAAGAACAAAACTATCAACAACAGCTAAAGCAAAGATGTTCCATGTTGATCAAGAATTTTGTAAGAGTATTTCTGACACTATACATTTCTTCGATTGAATACAGGTAAATATATGTCAGTTCGCAAAAATATTCTGTCTTTTATAGGAGTCTGTTCTTTCTATAAACATGTCTTTCTCAGTGGTAATAAAAAGTTCCGCACTCCTACCTGATCAGTACAAATAGAACTACATTTCATATAATGAAATCTGTGTCATGTATAAAAATATAATGTATTATTCTACCCCTGATTTTTCGTCATGTATTTTATTTTAATTTAACCATGTGATTCTTATTATTTGTTCTAATTGTACACATCGAATTGGTTTCCTTACGAATAGGCACTCACTCTAAAGACGTTTTCAGATCTGGTAACTAAATTCTTCCCTTTCCAAAATATTGGTTGCAGTTTGTTGAAAGACCGTAATATTTCTGTTTTTTAGCACACAAAGAGCTGAAAACAACTAAACTAAAAACATTTGTAAAATATGGAAAACATTAAGAAAATAATTTTTAAATTGAATTTTATGATTTTAATTGACTTCAAAATTACTAGAAATGAGAGACATTAAGTTTCTGTTTAGGATAGGTCCAATTCCATATTATTTGAGGATATTATAATTTAAAGAAACTGATAAACATGTTTTACTCGATGTCGAATTAATTATTAAAAGGTTAAAGATTGAGAATTTCATATTGGCTGAAAAATAATTAAAATTTCATAAGAATATTTTCATAATCTTTCAAACTCAGTTTTTTCTAAACACAGAATGGTAGATGCAAGAAAGTAAATTTTTTGTAGCATTTATATAATACGTATAATCTTTCGTAAAAATACATTATACTAAATATTTTGAAGAAGTATCACCTGAAATTTTATTGTATTGTATCTTGTGATACTCATTATAATTTTATTAGCTTCGGTTAATTATAATGCAACTATTCAAAAAATTAACATCTTGGTTTTTGCTATTATATATTTAACTGTTATATATGTATATTAATGTGAAATTAATGTACCTATTTAGAGAAATTTGTGCAGTGTCGAATCATTTATAAGATTTAATAAATATTCGGAGGCATGGCTAATTTGGTGAATGAAAAAAACTATGAGGCACATTTTTAAATGTCAATAGAATCCAGTTTGTGCAACTGGTTTGGTCAAGAAATATATTTTACTCAAGGAGCTCCTTCTCATCAATGTCATTATAAAAGGCCTTTATATTAGATAAAAGAATATAAGAAAATCTTAGAACTCGGGATTTAAATGAATGGAATTATACTTAAAATTAAATAGATTTTTGTTAAAAAGTAATTTTTTTCATCTAAAAATGAAAGGTTAGTCAATTACTTTTATAATAGGACAACATTGTAAAACTATGAATAAAAATATAATTGTTTCCCTGGAGAGAGAAACAATATTGTCAATAATTACATCTACTAGAAACTTGTTTTAATGACGTTTTAAAATGCATTTCGTTAAATTCGGATTTACGGATATCCGGAAGGGATTTTGTCTCTTTAAGTTTGGATTGGTGGAAATAGCCTGTGAACACCTAGTAAATAAAGGATAATTATGTAAGGCTTTGTGTAAACCTAAGCAGATATCATTTGAAAGTACTAAGTGAGTTTTAAATGTTGTAAATTAATTTTAAATTTTATTTCTTGTAAATATCTGCTTATATTTACATGGATCTTTATGTAATTTACCATTCATAATTCAGTATTCTATCTTAGCAGATTTATTACAATACTAGCTTATTATTTATAATTCTTTTCTGTAAATAATAAACTAGTTATAATTTACTAAATTACTGAGTAATGAATAATTTAGTAATACATACAAACTACATACTTTGATTTTTAAAAACATCACTTGATTTAAATACTTTGACTACATCCTTTGAGTTTTAAAAATTGTTGTGAGAAATGGAAGTTAATTAAATGATAAAATTTACATTAACAAAAATTTTGGATAAAATAAAATGTTCATTTGCAGTATGAGTTCCATTTTCTTAGAAAAGAATTAAATTTTGTAAATAAAAAAAAAAACAATTTGGTTGTAACTTGGAAAAGCAATTATAAAAGAAAACTTTCATGTTTAAAATATAACTGAGAAAGTATTTAAAGAAAGTGAAATTTGCAAATTAATATTGTTTTCAAAAGACAAATTTAATCTCACTAAAAAAAATTACGAATTTACATATATTTATCGATTTTTTAAATGTAATTGTTTTTATATATGGTTTTATTGTTTTTATAAGCATTTTTTACATCTTTTGTTTAATAGATTTCTTGAATATAATATTTATATCATAAGCAATATAAAATAATTAAAACACTAGCATTTATTTAAAACTAAATTTCAACAGAAGTATTTTAGAACATGAATTTATTACATTAAAATGAAAAGTATTGAAATGTAGCACTCTCTATTATGTTTTTTAAAAACCCTAAAATTTCAACAATATTCAGTTTTCAATGATATAATTTTTCGAAACGATTCAATGAAAGGCTTAGATTTCACTTATAATGAGTTTCATTAGAAATATAAATAATTGACTAGATTAGATTAATTCACAAAATTCAATTCAAAATAGGTTTCTTTTATACCTTAACTTTTTGGTTTTTAGAAAATTTAGAACCTCAAAATTTAAAGTCAGACATAATACTGTAATTAAAATTAAGTTTACTGAAACATTTTACCAAATATATATATATATATATCTATACAATTCTATAGTTTGAATAATTTTACAGTATTGTTAAAATAAAAAACTTAAATAGTTGTATAATTAGAATTAAATAAAATGTGAATTGAATTTATTTAGAAAGCACTTAACGCAGGAATTCCACTTATAAATGTAAGTTAAAATCAAATGATACACGAAAGAGTCGTGTTTTTTATTCTTTTTCTTATTCAAGAATTCGTACAAGCTAACGTAATTTAAGATCTACATCAACCTTAAGTAAGAAAGACTCCAAAAACAAATTAAGAAAAAAATGAGACACACTTAGTTTGAAACAATCTACTAAAATTACTTTTTTATTCAAAGAACCGAAGTTCCTCCTTAAAACAATATAGAAAAAGCTAATAAGATGTAATCAACAAAGATAGAAACTTTATTATAATTTTTTTTATTTAATAATAGTCCAGATGTAGGAAAGATTTCATATGATTGATATTAATATTATTGGAAGTTATATTAAAACGATCGGGTTGTTCACAGACCATTTCAAATGACTTTTATGCATTGGTGAATGTTCAGCTATTACATCATTAGGAAAGGTTTGCTCACTGACCATTCCTAACTATTCATTTTATAATGCATTTCTCTTAATGAGTACATGTAGAGCAATTTGTCTTTGTTATACTACTAGAAGAGTTTCTTTTATTATTTTTTCGAGATTATATATTCTTTCTCTTTATTTCTATCAGGAATGTAAATATTGTTCAAATAAACCACAGATAGTTTTAACGAAAAATTAATATATTTTTAATTTTAGTTTAATTTTGGTGATTTTCTTTAAAACGTTTCCCATGCAGTGACTGTTAGACAAAATTTTTAACAAGAATATTTGAACTGTTTTAGGAATTACTGAGTTTGAATAAATGGAATTCTGTCCTATTTTCTTGAAAATAAACCGAACGTTGTAAAACCTATTTATCATTATTTTTTCTACAAACAGAAAAGAATTGAAATTTCATATAAATTAAATATTTTTTAACGTTTAATATGATTACTTTTTTAAGAAATACTATTAAATAATTATATAAAGTATATACATATTTAAGAAAATAAACTTTTAAACTGTATCATTGGAAGTAAATCGCAAATATATAAAATATTTATATAAAATACACCCTTATGCAGCCTTGATAAAAAAAAATCACGAGAATTTTGAAGTACTTGTATTTTGTTCATTTGCGTTAGTCCACTTAAATCTTAACAGTGCTCTATAACATCTAACTTTTCTTAAAAGTTTTACAAATAATAAGTTAGTATAGTAATGAAATGTTTCCAAATTACTTTTACTGTCGTCAGTTGTATTTTTCTTATTTTGACAGTAAACATATTAATAATTTCTGCATTTACACGATATTAGAGAGAATAAGAAATTTAATGGATACAAGCCGAAAGTAGAATAGAAATCCTGTTACTTATTCTTACACCTAAATGATACGAAGATATCGATTCATGAACTGGTAGTTTCTCATCTTTCTTAAAAAACAAATCCTTGAGTCATTCGAAACAAGAGATACAAAGAGAAAATTTAGCTAATAAGTATTATAAACCGTATTAACATATATTTTATGTGGTATTGATAAGTTAATTTTTGTGTCAAGGGATTTTGTAGGGCTCATTATAACATAACTCATTTGGTATAGCAGTAAGTTTTTTTCTTTCGGCTTTAAATTCGGAGAACGAATATGCGTTGCTTCGTGAGTTAATTTAAACCCAAATTGAAGTATGCTGATTTGATTACGTTATTCAGATCACTTTTAAAGATTATCTCCTGGACGGTTATTTAAGAATTTCAATTTTTTATTCATATATTTCGATACAATTAATATTTAAAACTAATTATAAATACCTTATGACACTTCAACTTGCATATTACAATCAATTACAAGCATTGAAATGTAAATAGCATTAAATTTGTTGAATCCACAAAATATATTCTCTACTTAGAAATATCAAACAAAACCCGAAGAGGAATATTTTTTCAATTCCCACAAATATGTGTTCTCATATAGAATTTAAACTTAAATTGACAAGCATTAAAATGAATTCTGCGATATCACAACAGTTTTTTATATACCACAAAAGAAATATTTATTAAAACTATCATAGCGTGAAAGGTTTATTTTTTAGGATATCTTTATCAACCCTTGTTTCTAAAAGGTTGATTAAAAAAAGTTAACACCCAAACCAAATGTTCTAGTGATAAAAATGTAGTAACATCAATTGTTAATATTGTTGTCGCTTTTAAAAAGCATCATATATTTTTATAATTAAATTGGTTGGATGTTTGGGTTTTAGAATTCACTCCACATATGTACACATATATCAATATGAGTGTATGTGTTATGCATATATCAATCAAACATGAGTGTAATAATTCAAAAATTAATAAGGTGATTAATTAAGATAAAAATGGAACAACTTGTCAAACATTTATAACAAAACTTAGTGTTGGGTTTATTTATCTTGTTTATAATAAAATCTTGTTAATTTTATACGGAAATGAAATTAAACCTTGTAATTTTAGGTTTCCATAATACATGATTAAAAATTAGAATTTTCTTATTAATTAAATACTGAAGTTATTAAAATATTAATAAATTTGAGTTATATGTGCATTTTTAATGTGTTCATTAATAGTACTCTAATGAAAATGAAACTTGTCAAAAATTACATTTAAAAAAATTATACAATTTCAAGCCTTAACTTTGAATCGAACATTTTTTTAACCGTAATTAAACTCAAGACATTTAAGAGAAGATCACATTTTAAATTATTGTCATATTATTTGTGAAATTTCGGTTTATATTTATTTTGAAAAATATTTCTTCACTTAAAATTGTAGAAGTATTTTGGTATATTTCTAACGATAACAGATGTACCATGCGTGTTATAAAATAACCAAGCTTATAAGGAAGATCGATTTTTATAAAGAACATGAATTTCAAGGCTTGACAGGTTAACTATCAGAAAAATTTTGTATAATCGTTGTAGTTTTATTTGTGTTGAATGCTTTCTGCTTTCTTTGAAATGAAAATTCTTATTTCATTTTAATTTAATAGATAAAACAGTTTTTATCAATGAAACTTTAGAATGAAAATTAAATTATAGGATTCAATAATTTTTGTTTAATTAGATGATTTTCAATTCATTGTTTTTTTACTTTTTATTTACTTATTATTTCTGCAAAATTATGTTGACTAAATTTTTTATTCTTTGTTAATCAGACAAAGAATAAAATATTTAGTCTGTTATATTTTTATTCTTTGTTAATTTTTTTAAATGTCTTTTATTAAAAGTTTTAATTGAGATCTAAACTTTTCATTAATAAATTTTAATTTGTTTCTTTTAAAGTTTATTATATATGTATATATTTGTAAGTTGTATTTATAAATTTTTTCATAAATATTATTTTGTGGCAAAAGGAACATTTAGTTTTTTTAAGCTTTTACACTTTAAACATAGCTTTAAAAATTTGTTGCTTATGTTATTAAATAAAATTTTATATATATATATATATATATATATATATATATATATATATATATATATATATATATATATATATATATATATATATATATATATAAAGAGATTTTATACAATATTATATACAAAAGAAGATTTAAAATATGAAACATGTAAAAACATTTAATATTATATTTTGAAGACCATAATTTATTTTCTTTACTTCTTAAATACTTTTTTAAATAATTCAATAAAATTGTGAAAAAATAAATAAGCTTCCACTATTAATCAAAAATATCTGGGGAACAATTTCTATAAAACAATAAATAATTATTTGTCATCTCTTTTTCAGTTTATATTTCTTATAAAATCAAATTTCGTTTTGGAATAGAATAAAACTTTTTTAGTAGTTGTATAAGTTGATATCGTTAAGTCAAATAAATGATTATTTTATTTGTTTTAAGGACATCAAACAAATTGGAAAAAGGTATCAAGAAAGATTAAATGGATTTTTATTTGAAGAAAGAAAATATTTGAGTTATGATTTTGACGAAGAGAAAGGAATAAAAAAAACTGTTTCTATCAACACACAGTTTAGCCCCCTCTCCAATAGCTCCCATTAATGGAATGAAGCAGGAAGGTTCTTTCTTTGAAGTGAATGATTTGGAGGAGACCTTGCAAAAGTTGGCCGAGAATAAATAACTGTAAGGAATATACTCACCAAAGTCTTGGGGAGTCCTAAGTTCTGGCAAACACTAGCTTTGTTCCGAGGTACTTGGCGAAAACAAGCAGTTGCAGTAAGTACGAAGCGGTAAAAGGACTCGTCTTGTTACATTAATGTTTGCTTTTCGCTAGAATCTGTTGTCAAGGGAACGAACCACCTCGTTCATATCGATCCGATCTTGACGTGTAATTCCCTAGGGTTGTACACGTAGATCTCTTATTTTTACCTACATACGGTCCCAATGCAAGAAGATTAATGAGAGATCCATTTGTGAAAGCTCAAATGGCATTTCTTGATCTTGAAAGTGAATCAGCAGCTACGGGTGTCTTCGGATAATTAATGTTGGTCTTACTGGGCTATGAAACTGGCAGTTCCGGGCAAACAAAACTATTAGGGAAATGACACATCAACGGCTATTTGACATGTTGGTCTCGGATACTTTTTCCTATTTGCAGCCTATTACGCAAAGTGGAGATTCTAGAGATTGGCTCATTTATTGCTGCGCTGTTAGGGAAATTAAGTAGAATGTACCATTAGGATAATTCAATTGACTTTTATTGAAGGAGATAAAGCAAATATTTAGTATATTTTCCTATAGTAGTTAAGCTGTCTCTCAAATGATTGTAAAGCTTAGTTTACTTAATGCTCCTAACTAACTATAAGCTGAAAATATGAAAATATAGTAATTATGTATTAATTTTTAATAATATAAAGAATTAAAATGAGAAAAACTTTTTCAATAGTACTTCGCTGAAAAATACCGTTTTAAATTATAAAAATAAAAGAAAACACTTAAATTAATTTGGAAGATAAGCACTAACACTTTCATATGAATAAGTGTATATGAGTTTATACTTAACACATAAAATTTATAGAAAATCTAATCTTTTATCATTTGATAAAGTTTTTTAAAATAACAGATATTAAATACATCCTATAGAGATAATGATAAATTGTGTCATATAATTTCGAAACGAGATGAAAGAGTCTGTTTAAAGTTCCAATAAAAAATGTGTGGTTTAATGGTACAGTGTGTTGAAAATTTGCAAAATCTATTTTTTTAGGGTAATTTAACTTAAGAAAGGTGTAACGAATAAAGTTCTATTACTTTTTTGTTAAGTATTTGAAAACGTGTCTTCAAAATGCATATTTAAAATATTTTTAATTTGGATTTTGATAAAAACGTTTTTACTTGAATAAACGATATGTAAAAAAAAATTCAAGATCCATTATATAATAAATATATTCGCATTCATAATATAAATAATAAATTAAATACCGTTTATTATTTCACAAAAATGGGAAGGTTTTATCTCAAAAAACTAGAATACAGTTTTCAAAAAGTTCTGAAGGTACAAAAAAAGATATTAGTTAATTTTGTTAATCAGAATATGGTACTTTTTATTTATTCAGTTTACTCGATGCAACTTTCACAATGACGAATCTGATGGGCATCTGCAGTAAAATATAAATTTTGTAACTGTTACCGTAAAATATGACGTATGGCCAAAATCATTAAAACTTATATCTTTTATTTAATTCCTTTATTTTATAGGAGCATTATACGCTGTTAGTATATAGGGCTGTAACTTAAAGATCATGCTATGCATGGTGCTTAGAAAAATTGATAATGAAATGAAAGGAATATCTTGCATATGAAAGAAATAAAATTAAAATTTGTGTAGGAACACAAAGACACCATTGTCAACAAGTAAGAACTACACTACTGGCCATTAAAATTGCTACACCAAGAAGGCGACATGCTACAGACGTGAAATTTATACGAAAGGAAGAAAGTGCTGTGATCTGCAAATGATTAGCTTTTCAGCGCATTCAGACAAAGCAGGCGCCAGTAGCGACACCTACATTGTGTTTAAATGAGGAAATTGTTCAGCCGGTTTCTCATACACAAATTGCATTAGAACATTGTTGCCTGGTGAAAAGTTGTTGTGATGCCTCGTGTAAGAAGGAGAAATGCGTACCAGCACGTTTCTGACTTTGATAAAGGTCGAACTGTAGCGTACCAGGATTGTGGTTTATCTTATCGCAGTATTGCTGCTCGCGTCGGTCGAGATCCAATGACTGTTAGCAGAATATGGAATCGATGGGTTCAGGACGGCAATACTGAACTCCATGCGAGATCTCAACGGCCACCTATCACTAGCAACCGAGAAGACAGGCAAATTATCCGCATGGCCGTAATGGATCGTGCAACCACGTCATGAGCCGTGAGTCAAGAAACGGGGTCGTTTGGAAGACAACAAGTGTCTGCACGAACAGCTCGACGACGTTTGCAGCAGCATGGACTCTCAGTTCGGATACCATGGCTGCGGCTTCCCTTGACGCTGCGTCATGGAAAAGAGCACCTTCAATGGTGTGATCAAAGACGAACCTGGGCACACGAATGGCGAGACGTCATCTTTTCAGATGAATCCAGGTTCTGTGTACAGCATCATGATGGTCGCATCCGTGTTTGGCGGCATCGTGGTGAAAGGAGAAAAATTTTTCACGCTGATGTAATTACGTTGTGAGTGATGTAATTATGTTTCTTCGGTAACTACCCAACTAAAAAATATCAAGTAAATATTTTAAACATCCTAGTACCCCAATAATTATTTTGAATAAATCTTCCTATGAAAAAATAGTTATTCCATTCATTGTTTAATCAATATTACCATATAGACGCTATTTCATTGTGTTATATTTATAAATAATTTTTGATTATGTTTTGTTACATTTAAAGAGATGATATGCAAGATAAGATGTATTAGAATTTATAAATTTTACTCTATCACATGTTTATGATTTATTATTATATTTTTATACTGACTTAAGTTTTAGAATATATTTTGAATAATTGCAAACAACATTATTTAATATGAGTTACAAGCTTTAGAATTGCTGATGAAGCTCAGATAGGAGATGTAATGATTTAAGTACATACTAGAAAATTTTATCATACATACTTAGAACATTTTATAATTTAAGCAGAACTTTCATGGTTAAAAGACGCTAAAGATCTGTAAAATAATTTTAAATTTTCCCTTTTAATTTTTCTTAGTGTGTGTGAAGGGTTAATTTTTTTTAGTTAGTATTTAAGTTCCTGTATAACCTAAGTTAGTAGGTATATTGCTACACCATCACAACCCCCAATTTATTAATTTAATTTTAATAGATATATACAGAGATTGTTAAGTCTGTGACTCCCAGCACACAATAAGAGTCACATCACAGATTATTTACAGTGGTAATGTTGCAAATTTATATAGTATTCTTAATTTTAAATATTTACATAACAAATATGATCTTACAAATAATCTATTTGAAAATGGTTTTGAAAATTTTAAAAAATTTGAGCTATAATAAGCTAAGTATGTTTATAATAAACTAATGATAATAATATAATAATAAATTGAAGAATAATTAAACTGGGTCCAAGTATGTTGGTAAAATATGAAGTTAAAATTGATAGGGTGATAAGTCTAAGCTTGTTAGGTTTAAAAGCATCAGAAAAGAGGAAAAAAAAGAAACTTCAGTTTCTAGGTCAATTAGGGCTAGGGATACAGTGATGCTAAAATTGATGGAGAAGTGTTCAATTAGGGGGGTAAAAATGTTATAAGTGACCGAAAATTTAAAATTAAAACTATATGCTGATGTGAAAATAGGACTTATCAAGTTCAAATTCTATGTTTCTAGGACAAATGAACAAACTTAGAAAATTGAATAAATGAAAAATTTAAAAGGCAGTAATATTTAAATTTAAAAGTTAAATGATTAAATAATGAAAATTAGTGGCTAATTGTCAACGAGTCCACAGAAGAACTGAAATAGTTGTGTCTTGAAGAAGAATATTTTTGTAGTATGAATAAAATTTGTATGGGTATTATCCTGCAGCACCCGAAATGCGTCAAAAAAGGGAGGAATATGGATCCAAAATTTCTCTAATGAAGCGAT
Organism: Latrodectus geometricus; assembly: GCA_026290005.1. NCBI lineage: Eukaryota > Metazoa > Arthropoda > Arachnida > Araneae > Theridiidae > Latrodectus > Latrodectus geometricus. The sequence goes on from JAPDSC010057293.1 coordinate 215,906, forward strand.
AACAGTTGTTTGTAATTTGTACTAAATGGGATAGACAATTATAAGCAATTATCCCCATACTATGATAAAAAAAAGGCGTACGTTGGATAATACAGTGAGAAAGTAGACGGTCCGCTTTGTAACGTCTGCCACGAAATCTTCCATCATTGAACTCCAATTTTGTAGAGATTTACCGGGAAAAACTATTTGATGTCACTGGGCACACCATGGATGATGTTGCTGAGCCCATTGAAGTCGGAGGCATCTGTGATTCAGCAAGTGGGGTACCCTGAGTAGAAGAATCCTTGAAAGCAGTTGAAGCTGCAAAAGACGGTGACGAATCCTGAAGTTAGACAACAAAACAAATGAAGTTGAGATCCAACGTTGTGGTAATACACGAGAGGACGCTGCATAGTTCATCACTATCATACGAATGAGATGAATGTCCCCTGTGCCATTGTGCTGTTGCGTTCTCCACAGCCAGTTGGTTTTCCTCGGATCATTTCTTTAAAATAATGCATAAATGTCACGGCATTACATTGCGTGAGAACTTTATTTTCTCGATACGAAAATTAAATCTCTCACTTACCGGGGATACGGCCTCTTTTGAAATCTGTAAGTTTTTGATATGGCTCCTTCTGCTTTAGACAAGGCTATTTACCACAAATTAAAATTTAACTACAAACAGAGTACACTAAACAGATTTAAACATATTCACAGACCTTTATAAACATGGAACAAGCGACTTTTAAGATGTTGGTTCTCGTTTCTTGCATGCGCAACAATTTTGTTTAATTCTAATCATTGTCCTGTCTTACTTCACGTTACATTTCGTGTAAGTTTGGTTTGATTAGCATAATTTTTCATAATGTTTGAATTTTCGCAAACATTAATGTGTATGTTTGAGATCATTAACTGATCTGAAAATTTCTTGTACTAAACATTTACCAGAACAATTAATTTGGCCATATCTAGTTTGTTTCCTTAACAGTTTGTAAAAATATGATACATCATTCCAGTCCAAGAATTAAGAGCAATGAAAAATTAATATTTGATTCTCCTGATGATAGTTATATCTAGTTGTGGGTTTATTTTTTACTCCTTTTGTATCTAAATTCATTTAAACATTATATTTAGAATACAATCACACTTCGAAAATCTATAAACATAGATTTTTTGCTGACAATAATAATAATAAATTACATAATGAACTAATTTGAAATTAATGCAAATATTTAATAACTACTGATTACAAATTTACATCATTTTGAAAAATTCATAAATTTATATATGGTTCTGGCTTTAACTTTATTGATAACTAATTTTGGTTTTATTTTATTCAATTCGCTTTATCAAATTTAAAACTTTCCATACATGTTTCAGATTTATTTAACTGCATATTTCCATAAGGATGTACAAATTTAATTAAATCTCATTTCGATAAACTTTTTTTGATGAAGTCATTGCTGCTTTTTCCTATTTTTCCTGTATTTAAGAGTAGAGACTTTAGTGCTCTTCCTTGAAGAAAAGCCAATATTATTGAACTTTTTTCTCTTTTTGTTTTTGATTTCCGACATTTTTTCAACTTTATGCTTGCTTATATTTTGTTTTACTTTGATTGCTTTCAAATATTTCAGATTATTTTCATATCAAACGCATATATAAATGTGCGGCTTGGTAAACTTAATTATTTTCAGTGTTTGTAAATTGAAATGTAATTAGCTAAAATGTATTATGATTGTTGCTCATATAACACATTTTCTACAGGAAGAAATAGTATAAAGAGAATTAGGAGAGTTTGTCTATTTCTTCTTAAGTATATATAGTTCCTATTTATTTTAAAAATAACTTGATTTTCATAATGAAGTAACTTCGGTTAGTATCTTCAAAATTTTGTCGAATTGTTGTTATAATAATTTTAATGCAACTTATCACTTATTTTGTAATATTTTGTAGTACAGAAATGTAATACATAGCTTATTATAAAAATACATAAACACAGGATTTTTTACCTCCTTAAGAGAGTTATTTCTCAGTCGTTTAATTTCAGAATACCTAATGGAGATAGTAATAATGCTAAAAATGTATCTCTTCAAAATTTTATTAACTCTAGTAATTAGTTTATGATTTCCACTAACAGATTCATATTTCATTCCTGGTTCCAAAACTTTTTTTAAAATATTATTTTTCTTTACTAGATAACAAATTTATTGGAAAAAATAATCTAATTTGACTTTTTTATGCTTTGACGTTTCTTTTACATTTAAATAGATGAAGCAAAGAAATCTATTAGAAGTAACTTTTTTTTAACAGCGTGAAAAAAGTTTCTTTTTAAGTAATTTTAAGTTGCTGGAGATAATGGAAAGAATTCAAGAAATTTACAAATTTTATCGAAATTAATCCTTGATATGTAATTTATGGAAAGGATTTAGTATACTTCTTTAGTAAAAATCAATGTGAAGATATTTAACTAATATCGTCAAATGTTCAACCTCAAATACGCTACTGGACATTAAAATTGCTACACCAGGAAGAAATGCAGATAACAAAATGATATTTATTGGATAAATATATTATACTAGAAATAACAAGTGACTAAATTTTCAAAAAATTTGGCTGGATAGATCCTGAGAAATCAGTACTCAGAACAACCACCTCTGGCACTTATAACAGCAGTTATACGCCTGGGCATTGAGTCAAACAGAGATTGGATTGCATGTACAGATACAGATGCCCATGCAGCTTCAACACGATGCCACAGTTCATCAACCGTAGTGACGGGCATTTGGTGACGAGCCAGTCGCTCGGCAACCATTAACCAGACGTTTTGTATTGGTGAAAGATCTGGAGATCGTGCTGGCCAGGGCAACAGCCGAACATGTTCCGTATCAAGGAAAGTCCGTAAAATACCGGCAACATGTGGTCGGGCATTATCCTGCTGAAACGTAGGGTTTCACATGGCTCGAATAAAGGGTAGAGCCACGGGTCGTAACACACCAGTAATGTAACGTGTACTATTCAAAGCATCGTCAATGCGAACAAGAGGTGACCGAGACGTGTATCCAATGGCATTCTATACCATCATGCCAGGTGATGGGCCAGTATGACGATGACGAATGCACGCTGCCAGTGTGCGTTCACCACGATGCCGCCAAACACAGATGCGACCATCATGATGCTGTACACAGAACATGGATTCATCTGAAAAGATGACGTCTCGCCAATTGTGCGCCCAGGTTCGTCGTTGATCACACCATTGAAGGCGCTCTTGTCTATGAGGCAGCATCAAGGGAAGCCACTGCCATGGTCTCCGAGCTGAGAGTCCATGCTGCTGCAAGCGTCGTCGAACTATTCGTGCAGACACTTGTTGTCTTCCTAACGACCCCGTTTCTTGATTCACGGCTCGTGACGTTGTTGCACGATCCATTACGGCCATGCGGATAATATGCCTGTCTTCTCGGCTGCTAGTAATAGGTGGCCGTTGAGATCCCGCATGGCGTTCCGTATTACTGTCCTGAACCCATCGATTCCATATTCTGCTAACAGTCATTGGATCTCGACCGACGTGAGCAGCAATACTGCGATAAGATAAACCGCAATCCCGGTACGCTACAATTCGACCTTTATCAAAGTCGGAAACGGGGTGGTACGCATTTCTCCTTCTTACACGAGGCAACACAACAATTTTTCACCGGGCAACAACGTTCAAATGCAATTTCTGTATGAGGAACCGGCTGAACAATTTCCTCATTTAAACACAATGTAGGTGTCTCTACTGGCGCCTGCTTTGTCTGAATGCGCTGAAAAGCTAATCATTTTCATGTCACAGCAACTTTCTTTCGTATAAATTTCTCGTCTGTAGCATGTCGACTTCTTGGTGTACCAATTTTAATGGCCAGTAGTGTATATTAGAAGTTTAAAATAAATGAAATTTCTAAAATTGTTGAATTTTTTCAATTCTTCCTATAAAATTTAAAACAAAGTTTTTTACAGTTACACCCAAATAAGCTATTAAAAGAAGTATTTGTCTATTGATAGTTTTTAATGTAAGCATAAAAGGGTATATATATATATATATGTAACTTGTAGAAATATATTCTCAAAACCATTTTGATTAATTTATTTGGTAAAGATGGCTGTCCTGATTTATAGAGTGTTTTGTAGTTTTTGTGATATTTCAGCATTTTTTATAGGTAACTGTATATTGACATACTACAGTAGTAATGTATAATACTTACTAGATAGCAAATTTGTACAAGAATTTTATATCTTTAAAATGTCTCAAAATCTTATAATGCATTTAAAATTTGAAGATTTGTTAATGAAAACCATTTAACTGAGCAATTCTTCAAAATTTGTGGATTTTTGGGATTAACGTAAAGTACGAAATTAAATGCAGAAGTCTATTTCCTTCAAGTTTAAAACTTAAAATTCATTTCAATTATTTACAGTTAATGCAGTGTTTTTTACAGTATTTATGAATGAAACACACATTTTTTACAATACTAAGATAAATTAATTAAAAAAATTTGTTTGAAATTTATAATCTTACTATAAACTCAGAAAGTAATAAACAGCATTTCATTACACTTGAAGAATTTATTTTTAAAATATAAAATGCGATGATTGTCTAAAACATAGGGAAAGATTGAACTATATGATGGTCCCAGAGGAAATATTACTTTATTTAAGTCATCTGTAAAAGCCACAACTTTTTTTTTCTTTATCCAATTAAGCCATTTTAAATATTCTTTCTATCAATAAACATGAAAAATGAAATCCTACATATATCGTGACATAAAAACAGATTTTAAATAACGAAAAATCTCATAACTTTTGATGAATGAAATAACGTATTAAAGTAATAAAGCCCATGTTTATTAGAGCAAAACTACTTCATTTTAGACTATAGAATTTAGTTTGAACTGAGTATCACAATTCAATTTTCCCGTGATTATGAAATGAGCATCACTGAATAAGCGATAGTGAAATTCAAATTATATTTCATGTTTACAAAATGTTGTGTAATAAGACTTATCAATTCCTTGCTGCTTACTTAGGCAGGTAGTATCACTTAACGTTTGTATATGAGAATAGAATAGCGATTCTCGTTACCAATTCTGTCTAAATTTCAAATCAAGGAGATTTATATCAAATGACCCAAAAGATCAGTTTAGATTGCCGAATAGATTTGTTAGGAAGCTTATGATATATTCATTACCAAAGTATTATTACAAGTCAGAGAATGTGTATTTGATACTAATTACGAACGTGCTTTCACTAGCTAATTCATGTAATTTATTTAGAAGAGCGATAATCTAAATAGATTGAATTCTCTTTACGTGTGCATGATTGTACATTTTAAATTTTCTTTTTTATATGCAACGAGAATTAAGGAACTTTATATTTATGATGAGTTTTATGTGCTGTTTGGGGAAAGCTTATCTTTGTACAAGGATCTTGTTGATTTAAAAAATGTTGAAAATATTGAAAGCAAGAGGCAGTATTCGGTTTAAGAGTAATTATTGAATGATAATAATTAATACTTGAAACTTTCTTGTAATTTTATCTATTTTATCATAAAACAAATTATAAGTTTGCATTTTTAAAGTATATGTTAATGAAAATAAGGTTGAAAATCTTAAAAACTTATCAACCTACAAAATATGTTGATAATCATTATATAATGCAATTATTAACACATATTGTATGTTGATAGTGCACTTATGCTATATTACAAATATTTATACTGTGAAACAAACAGTTTTGTTGCAGTCATCTAATCAAGTTCCAATGGAGTCTTAATTTAATATTTGAAAATGAGTAACTCATATACTATTAATTCTGGGTTGATATAAAAGTTTTCAAATTAAAAACATTTTTAAATAAGAAAACAAGATTCACATAATAAAAAGAGAATAAATTGCGAAATATACATTAATTAAAGAGTGCAATTCTTATATGAAATGCCATAGTTTAATATACTTCCTAATATTAACCATGATTCCTAATCTCGGTGTAAAAAATAATATTTATGACTATGTTTGACATAATGTTGATTATCAGGCATAACATATACACGTAAAATGAATAACTACATAATAATATCATGGTTTAAATATTTGATACGTTTCATTATGCTTAGATGAATTTATGAGTTGATTTAGGATTTTTTTAATAAGTTCAGAAATTTTTATTTTAAAACGTTAGAATATAACAGGGAAAATACTCAATATTAAATAAGGATTCACTATCAAATGTTAAACATTTGATAGTGAATCCTTATTTAATATTGTTTATATATAAAAAGAATATAAAAATATAAAAATATTTAATATTAATAAAATATTTTTACTTTATTTTTACTATATTAACAATTTTTATATTAATAAAAATATTTAATATAAAAAGTGTATAAGAAAATAGAGAAAAATCATATGGTCAGATGTTAAATTAGGCATGATATTATATTTGTTAAGAATACAAAGAAAATCTAGACTTTGTGCCAATATGAATTACATTGTCATATTAATAGTTATTTTAGAGCTTGATCAAAATGTGTGTGAGTTACATAATAATTATATTTCTGCTTACGACTTCTTTTAAAGTATTTTGCTATCTGTACCATTTTATCCCTTCTCCAAATTTTCCCCTTGAGACAATTTCCATCAATTTTATTTCAGTGTTAACAGAAAACGTTTCTATTTCTTTTTTAATAAAAATAACAGTTTTAACTTGAATTTTTAAATAGTTACATGATATTTAACTGTTTAAATTAAATATTAAGAAAATGATATGATTTTTTCTAGAGTCACACAAACATTTCTTTTTAGGTTAGTTTGATTTTCACTTTAAGTTCATTTTTGCACATGGGGACAATTCAACAGTTTGCTAAATTATTAAGTGGATTCAAAAACACTAAGAATGTCATCATCCTAGGGGTAAAAAACAACTATTTGTTAAATAGTAGGTCAGAGTGCTGACTTTCTCTTAAGACCTAAAAATAACGTTAAGATATCAAAAAATATTTTTATGCCAATTTATGGTGCTATTCTAGAAATGCAGTGATGTACAAAAACTTCCTTACTTTTATCAATGAGTTTGAATTATAAGAGTAAAGAAACAATTTAACTAATATAAAAAAAATTTTCTTTGTAAAATGCGTATAGTAATGAACCTCTTTAAAAAAAGCGATTTGTTTACACTTTTCAAAGCATTTAAGCTGAACTGTGTTCTATTCTGAGCATGTATTATGTTCATGAGTTTAATAAAGCTAAACTCTGGGGAATGACAGCTCTTGTGGTGGCCAAGGACTACAGAGCCCATATCTGTTTTGACAATTGAGGACCCTGAGGGGCGAAGCTTATGTTCCGGTTTGATAGTCAGCCTAACGTAAAATCTCCAATGTTTAGTTCCCAAGCATGCTTGGTCATCAGTTTTACGAACAAATTGAAGGGAGGAAAGGCTGAGTTGGCCTTGCCTTTCTTTAGGATCGAACGTCGGACCTTTGACCTGGGACCGCGAAGTGCTACCTCTAATCATGGTTTTAATATATTTTATAAAATACTTTCTTTGAAGATATAGATATACAAAATGAAAAAATCTCATTGCTTGTGGTTTTAAAATATTTATAAATCTATATGTAACTAGGAATTTAACCGCATATTTAAGGGAAAGGAAAATATTAATATGAATTAATTTTAAGAAACTCGAAAATTCAACTAGCGATTCTATAGTATAGTGTTTGAATTGTCCATCCTGTTTATTTTTTACTTAATTAAATATTTAAATTAATTATGGAATTTTGTAGTAGTAACGTTTTATTACTTAAATCTGTATATGAACAAAAAAGCCAAAGGGGAATTGGGTACTTTGTGTGGCAATATTTTTTATTAATTTAGTAATAGTTATCAATCTATATATTTTACCCCCTCTTTACTAAATTTCAAACTCAATTATTATTTCTCTGTGTTTTTTTCATATTCATTAAATAAATTATCTCTGCTACTGTAACTCTGAAATGTATGAAACGAAAATTATTTTAATCAGTATTTTTAAGGAAAACAAATTTTTAGCATGAGTAGAATTTTTAAAATGATGTAATTTTTTGTGCTTGTAAGGTGTCTAAAGGAAGGGAAGGTCTTTAGACTTCTTTATTACTGAAGATATGACAAAAAGTACTGAAAAGAATATTGAATTATTGGATGCTGCAGGTTACGAAACTTAAAATTATTTTTGAAGCAGTTGAGAAAGATAACAATGATAAATTTTACTAGGCTATTTTTTTAATTTGCATAGTTACGAAAAAATTATTAAATAAACAAGAAATTATATTTTATAGAACGTTTAAAATTTTCTTGTAATCCATTATTCAAAACTTTTATTTGATTTCTTAATTTCATCAAAAAAGTAAATATAATTTACTTTGGTGATTAGTTTATCACATGGAAAAGTAATGGAAAGGGAAATTTTTTATAGCTCTTTAATTGGTACAAAAATTGTATAGTAAAAATTTAGTTTTACTCTAATAAATAAAATCAATAAATTATTTATGAGATGAATGAATGTAATCAGAAATAAACTGATAAAGATTACATTAAGCTGCTTATTAAACATTTTAAAGTTAAACATAAACAAATAATGCATAAAACATTTTTGTTAGACTTACATCAGAGACATTACTTTTAATTTAAAAGTTGACAAACTTTCGTATGAAAGTAATGGACAATATTTTTTAATACTACTCTGATAAAATACAACGTAAATCTTATTTATAAGTTTACTTAGAAATAAATAAAATAAAAATATTCACCTATTTTATATACATATATTCATGGCATTTCTTAATTAAAGCAACTGAATCATATGCACCGAAGTTTGATTAAATTTGTATCAGGTATTTTAGTTTTGCAATACTTTAATGAGTGTGAAAACCAGTTGGAATAAATTTTGATCCTTTTTACTTTTACAGTGAAACTCTTAAAATTGAAGCGTTTCTAAGAGATTTATCTTTTAGGTTAAAAAATGCAATGATCTCTCTAATGCATAGAAAGTATACATAAGAATCATTTGCAATTGAAATATGTTTCATTTCGTAAGAAAGAGTGAATTTCTGAGTGAATTTTTCTCTTATCTAAGTGAATTTTCTACTTCAATCAAGATAGGAGAGGGAGTCTTCACTTTTCTATCTTTTCTTAAGAAAAGATTCAGACTCACGTCGTAGTAAAAAATAGAGAAGTCAATACTGTTAATTACATTTAGAGTGAATGTTTCAGGATGTGTTAATTAAAAAAGTGCATACATTATCTGAAATTATTATTTTGAAGCGAAAGTAAGTTTCACGATGTTATAAGATCTGATATAAGTTTTTATTTCAATTTGTAGGAAATCATATCACTAGCTTATTGTAATCATTTACGTTAAAAAGTAATTAAGTTTTATTTCTTATAAATACCTATCCTTGTAGAAAATCTCAAATAGATCAATAAGAAAAGATATTCATATGGTTAAAGTAATTACTGGAATTTTAATTATTTCTGTCCGCTGGACAAAATATCAAACTTAACATTCTTGAAAACACTAATATACAAAAAAATATTATAAAGAAAGGATCACTTTTTAATGTGGATTCTTTTTTGAAAAACCCATAAAGTAATTTATGAGGTATGCTCAACATTAACCTTTGAAATTGAATATTATGATGGTAAGCTTAGCTTTTAAAAATGATGAAATATATTCTCATACCATATTGCATATCACA
>JAPDSC010057293.1:226044-248939 GCA_026290005.1 Latrodectus geometricus
TTTGCTAAATTTAATTATTTTACAAAAGTATGTTTCTCTTTACTAATATTAAATGAACAAACGGTATTTTCTACAAAATTTTCGATTTCTAGTTTCCTTCCCTTAATTAACTTCAACAGAATTTTAATAAATTTTATTTGAAATTCAGACTTAAAATCAAATAATAGTTTAATGCATAATTAATTTTTAATTCTTATATAATATATGTTGATATAAAATACGTGAATTCTTAGTTAAGATTTAGATTTCATAATAAACTTTATTTTTATAAATACATTTTATTATTGGTATTGCTTAAAATAACTTATTAAAAGCCTAAATTTAGCTTTCTATTTAAAGTATTTTATGCATTTTTTCTAATTTATATTTGAAAATGTAATATAAGTTTTCAAATTTTTAAGGAAAAATGCTGCATGAAATACTGGTTAACTATGTATGATATAATACTACACTCATCAATAAAATCACATCTAAATGAATTTATATCTGCTTATTTTTTCTTTTAATTATCGTGGAATTGTTACAGTGGAAAAGTAAATAAAAAGATCGAAAAAATAGATAATTTAATTATTGAGGCATCACTCTTTCTCCCAAGAGTAATCATCTGGGTAGAGAGGGGCAATTAATTGAATGTCTTAATCAACTTCCAAGTCCGTAGAAAAGACAAAGAATATTTTTTAAAGTAGAAGTTACAGATATCGGAAATTAGAGAAGACAGACTTTAAGTTAAAGTAAATACAAAACGTCGCCAAACAATTGCCTGATTTTAAAGCTAGAGGAAATTTAGAGTTTTCCGTCTGGATAGCCACACTTCGGAAGAAAAAAAGTCTTGGAATCTTTTACCCAGTCAAAAGATGTTAATGCTTTTATTGGAGAAGATTAGCACAAAATCAAGAAGGCACTGTAAATTTCTTCTTAAGTAGACACTTTTGTGTTAATAACTGATGAAATAAGAAATAAAATGAAAAATTCTTAGGAAGTGAAATGAGCTAAATAAATATTAATGCGAGTGAAATGAAAGCTTTTATTAGGAAGTGAAATTAATAAATCAATCATAATTCAGGAAAATAAGATAAAAATAATGTATAATGAGCTTTTTTTTTAAGATTTTGAATATAATAAGTAAGTAAAACAAAATGTATTAAGTGATTTTTTAACCCGTCTTTTTAAATGATTTTAGCATTCAAAATTGCTTTAGTGGAAAATTGGATATACAAATGTCGAATCCCAGACTTGCATATTATATGCGTTTATTATAAAATAATGTATATATATTACACGTTATTTTAATATGTAATCATTTTTTAAATTAATGTGCTGAATTTATTTTAAATCCATTTAAATTTAAATTTCTCTCAGAATACTTATTGGTAATAACCCCATTGTAAGTTTACATGAATTGAGTATAAAAATTTATTTAACAATCAATAAAGGGACATATTTTAGATATTATGGATAATTATGTTAAAAAGTATGTAATATATTTCCAATAAGAAGATGAAAATGATTAGAACTACATTTATACTTTTAAATAAGAATTATAAAGTTAGTTTAGCAATCTTTTATTCAGTTTTAATATTGATTACAATTATTTTGGAACAAAAAATTGGTTTTAAATAAAAAAGAGCTATTTTTGATAAAATTTTGATATCCTAAAATGTACAGCAAATGTAATTAAGCTTAAATAAATAAAAATTTTGTTACAAATAAATAAAATGTTTGGTGAAATTGTATAAAGCTTTTCATGCAAATATAAATCAATAAATTTTACTTTCGTATCTTTCTTCTTTAGTTCTGTTGTTATGAGTACATGAGATTTTCAGTATTTTCTTCTTTTTGACATATGAATATTGTTAGCTATTAATGAAAAGTACATCAAGAATTCCACACAAGGAATGCATTAAGATATAAGCTATGCTGCATGAAACTCCAAGTAACTTAGGCTTTAAGTGTCTTAGTGGAGAGATACCTTTCTGGTATGGAAATTCTCAAATTTAATCCTAGGTACTACTGAACAATGGGAGGCCTATATACCATTTCTGGTACCTATATTTAGAGTTTCTGGATTTTCTTTCTTATAACACGTGAACTGCATAGCAAGAAACCTTTCCGAAGATAAGATGCAGAGAGATTTTAAAGGCTTTACACACAACTGCAAAATGATTCCATATGAAGTGTTCAAGAACTTTGTAATTTGTGCTTGAATAGTGGTGGAATTGTGGTTAGTATAGGTTTGAAATGCCATTTTGCTTTCCGCTGCAGAGTCAGCATGTGTGTGACATGTAGAATTTGATTCACGCGTATCAAATATCTTTTTCAGGTCTCGTTGATGGTAGTCCATGAGTTTTTGCCAGGATTGCATGAATAACATAGTTTGCACATAATCAACTTCTGATATGTATTGTATGCTCACAAAGTTACGTTGTGAATAACATTAAATTCCATTATCTGATCGGTGCCTTGGGCAAAACTTTCCATTTGAGGATTCAATTTTACGCCAAGATCATGTTGAAATAATAAAATGTTACAATTGTTTTTTTATGTCATCGAAGTATTTAATTAGAAATTTTTTCAAATAGATGGTTGAAAGTTGTTACAAAATACAATAACAAATTTTCCTCTCAAAAATATTTTGTTTGTAGTTGAATTATTGTTTTTTCCTATTTAATTTCCTACATACAAAATATTCAAAAATATTTTGTTTGTAGGAAACCAAACCAGAATAATAAATAGATAAATTTTAAATAATTTATGGAATATTATTGGGCTAGATGAATTTTTTTAAAAATAAGTTTTAAACTATAATGTTGTCTTATCCCAATAACATCCACATTTTACGGAAATATTTTTAATATCTAATTGTTGTCAAACAATATTTGAAAAGAAAATACAGAGCTTGATATTACAAAATTTCCAGCGTTTTTCATACACTGAATTTTGTAATCATGAAACTTATAAAAACTCATAATTGCTCAAAAATTATGAAATTTTCGTAATAGATTTTTATATTGATTTTTATTTTTATTTTTATATTTATTTATTTTTATATAGATTTTTACGTAATTATTTCATTTGAAGAATCAGGACAGCATATTATATGTTTATTCTTAAAGAAATACAATTATAAAATTATCATTTTAAAGCAAAACTGTAGAACATTGCGCATCAATACGAACAGTGTGGAAAAATACAATATTTGAAACTGATTTGCATAATTTACCATACATGTTATGATTAAAAAAAGCAGTATAATTTGAGTAATCTCATTTTAAAATACATGCTCGGACTTTTTAAAAACAAACAATTTATATTACATTTTGTCTACGCAAACGGTTTTAAGGAAAATTTTATTTGGAAGAAAGTAATTATAAAACTTGTTCAGTAACATTTAAGAAATGTAATAGAATCATTAATGGATGAAATACAAAGACTTCTCTTAGATACAATATACAATGCAAATGCAAGTAATTAATAAAAATTATATTTTATATTAAATTTTGTCAAAGCCAAATAATAGTTTAGAAGAAACATGTAAGAAGGAAATAATAATAAAGCTTGTCAAGTAATATTTATAAAGTATGCTAGACTTAATTTATAGAAGTAATCCTTAGATTTAGGGTATAATGAAACCAAATAAAAAATTTAAAATTCCTTATTTCATTTTATGTCTTATAAAAGCTAACTATATTTTGGGAAAAACTTGTTAAGAAGAAATCTTAATAAAACCTGTCAAGTAATGTTTATTAAATTTGATATAATTAGTTTATAAAAATAATCCTTTTAATGTATCATAAAAATGAATTGAAAAAAAAATCTAACAAAATTTCATTATTTTTGTCTTTATAAATATGGAAACAATATTATTACATTAGTTCTAGAAAAATGTAAATCTTTTCTTAGATATAGTAAAATAATAAACAAAGGAAAGATTTTATTTGAACTAGAAAGACGAGCAAAAAATTCCTTTGTTTCTTCACATAGTTTTCAACACTTTTATTTTTTTAACTAAATTTTTTGTTTCCTTTCAGACATGCTTCCTAATTTTAAACATATATTCTGCTTAAGTGAAACATTCTCTTTTTTTTCGAAGAAATTTTCACTTAAGTTGATGGTAAAATAAGAAAGTAAAAATGATTTATTTTGAGATGTTCTTCTTAAATTACTAGCACTAATCACTTAAATGTGTAACAATAATTTGATTAACATCCTGATATCTTTTATCTTTATTTAGAAATGCAGTTGTGAAGATTTTTATAATTGCTTTTTCTGTTTCTGTGGAGCGAATTACCAGAAATGAAATATTTATGAAAACATTTTCTTCGTTAATTAATTCCTAACAACACTTACTCAACACCTATAGCCCTAAGCGCAAAGCGAATATTCCTGGAGAGTCTACCGAATATGCAAAATAATAATTAATTACCATCAGCAAAAAGAAACTATTCGCGGAAGAAAATTAGAAGAAAGCGAAATATACTTATTAATTGTAATAACTCGCGCGTCGAGTTTTCATAGCTTCTTCCTCTAGAAAAATGGGAATAATTTCACCTTCGTCGTAAGTCGAAACATGGTTTCTTGTTGCAAGAGGATCATATTTTTTCAATTAATTTACATTTTTACTCAATTTTCCTGTCGAAATTCGCTTTCTTTGCGTTATTAAGCTTTCAAAGCATCTTATGAAATAATATCTATGTTCGTTCCAAAGATCTTACAAATTTTCTCTGACGCTTTAAAACAAAGAATTTTCGCAAACTTAGTCTTTTCGGAGTAATATTTTCGTTTTCACTTAATATGAAAATAATACTTTCATTTTGAACTTTATCGCATTACACAAAATGGAAGTTGATATTCTCTGTAACAATGTTTACTTTTCTTCAGTTTGATTTTATTGCATGAAAATACGCATTGGATCATTTTAATAAATCAAGTGTGAACAAAGATTTAATTTTAATACCTATTGTTTATTGAATGATATTTTTTTAATGCTCATAATTATGAATTAATTTTTTGTCTTATAGAAAATTTTAGTAGCTTCAAATGATAATATTATTAATTAATGTGCTGAAATACCTGTAACTTTTTTAACATTGCTGTAATTTTAAAAATCTGCTTTACTATTTTAATGATCTTACAACGAATAATTAATTTTAATAACTAAGTTATGTTCGGATGTATACCTAAACAAATTAATTAAGTTATAAGTTTCACTTACAAAATAAGATTATTTACTAATAATTTATTTTTTATTGAAAGGATTAATTATGAAGAACATTAAAAATTAATGTAAATTATTTAGAACTTTTGAAACTAAATAGTTAAATATTTTTATAGTTTAGAGTTTTTTGTTATACCATAACGTTTAGTAATGCTTTCATGCTAATAATAAATTAAAACTAAGTGAAAATACGATGGAATTATATAATTTATTATATTTTATCGGATACTAATCCCAAATGAAATTTAAACATTTATTGAAAAATTCTGGTGCATTCAGTATTTTTAATATCTAAGTATATCATAGGTATTGTAAAAATATTTTCTCTATAACATTTTTGAATTAGCATTTTAAGTCTTATTTGTTTGTAATATCTTTTTCCGATTGTTTTATGAGATATTCGACATTATTTTAATAATAATCATAACAATCTATTGGCATCGCGAATAAGACATCTTTGCTCAATATTTTTCAAAATAAAGATTGGCCGACAATTTTTCATCTCGAAGCAATTTTATAATGTTTATTTTGGATAATTGTTATCATTGGTTATTTAAACATCACAATTTCTTATAAAAAATATATTTTAGTCATTTATACTTATATTTTGCATTTAAATTATTATGAATTGCCATTTACTATTATTAGATTAATACGCGTCTAAAATATAAAGCTGTATTCTCTCCTTTCTTTTAACTACACTTTCCATGAATGTGGTTTTCATTCTTACAAAAAGTTTTTTTACGGTAATTTCATAGAAGAAAATCATTTTTTTATGTCAATGACTGAACATGTCAATTTAGTAAATTGATGGCAACGGTATATAGTTAACAGAATAAGAAAATAATTATATCTTAATTAGGAAGAAATAAAGTTTTGTTAGAAATTATGGGAAATTATTCATATTATGAAAATAATTAAATTTGGAATGAATACGCTTAATTACTTCGGAAATATTTATGTTGCGTGTGCATAAGCTTAAAAAATTATTTCTTGTATATTGTATATGTGCATGTGTGTATGTGTGTGTGTATAAATAGACAGATGTGATATAAATTCATTTATCGGTGCTCAATGCAATTATTTTTTTCTTGTATTAAATTTGAACGATATTTTTGTGCTATATTTTCAGATTTTTTTTGTAAAAATTAAATTACGGATTAATGGTTTTTAAAATGGTTTATAAGCTTCATAATCATTCTATAAGAATACCAATTTTAATATATTTATTTATTCAATTTAGTGATAATTTCCTTGTTTTGTTATTCTTCTTTTTGATAAAAAATATTAAAAAGTAAAATCCTTAGCTATTTTAAAACATAATTTTGTTTTAAAATATTTGTTTTATTAAAATTTCAATTTAGATCATATTCCTTTGATGAAAATGAATAACCTTTCTATTTGACGGAATATAAGAGATCTAAGCCCTTTCTGTCAGAAGCAAAGTATTTTATATATTCCAGAGGAATTTTAAACTTTTATTTTTATATATAACTTTATAATTCTGTATCAAACAAATTTTCAAGCATTACTTTAATTGAAATTTATAAATATTTTATTATATCTGAACATCTGTAGTAATAATATGTGACAAAATATCATTTTCAATTTTACTTTAGCGTCACACAAATATTTTACAGTTTCTTAATATAAGTATTGATTTATGATGAAGGAAATAATATATTATTAACTTATTTTAAATTATAAATTGTTACTTTAAGACTGAAAATAGTTTTAAGATGTTTTAAATTTAAGATGTATAAAACCCCCTGTTATAAAATTTAATTGAGCGTTTCATCAATAATAGTAAATTCCAACATGAATAAAATCTTACGAATAGTATACTTTAGGTTGATATGCAAGCACTTTTCAAAAAGAATTGTTTATTTAGATAAAAGAATTGTTTATTTACATAAAATTAAAATTGGATGTTTACTGGAAATAATGTTCTCCCAAATTTTGAGCGTAATTTTAAACTGCTGATCAAGTTAAAGTTGAGTTTCATGCCTATGAATTGTAGAACTGAAGAAAAACTGCTAAATATTCTTCTGCCAGATGAATATTTAGCGGTTTTGCTTCAGTTCTACAATTCATGGGTACGAAACTCAACTCGGATGCTTGTAATGGTTTGGAGTCCTCTTTAAACTCTAGGATCCTTTCTTATTAGCCCTTGTGAGTGAAAAATGACTGTTAAGCTACAAATAAACCACAAATGAAACTATAATTTGAATTTTTTTTATGTGTGTATTCAAATGTGTTTTGGAAATTTCCAATATTTCATCGGGAATTTCTAGTTACCCTTAGATATGTAAAATTTATAAATTAGGATCTTTTAGAATAACAACATGAGTTCTGTGAAAATTTCTAGTTATAATCAATTTATTTTCATTACATACGAATTATTCTGATTTTTTTTACAATTAAGTTAAAAGTTTACAATTAAATAATTAAGTTGCTCCTTTGTTTTGCTTATTAGTATGCTCAAATTCTTACCAGTATTGTTTATCATAACTATTGATCAATCAACAATCAATAAAGTACTGTTTCTTATAAAGAGAATTTTAACAAATGATTTATTCCAATGTTTAATAATACTGTATTTCATATTATTATATAATACTTTATTATTACTTTAAGAAAATGGATTTTTATTACTTTAAGAAAATGAGAAGTTCACAAAAATATGACATGAATAGTTTTCATGTTTAATTCTAATATTTCAGTATTTTAATACATACTTCATCAAAAATATTTACTTTCTTCAATTGTTACAAAATAAAAAATGCTTACATTCTTCAATTGTTCAGAGAAATTACATTTTATATATTGATAAGGAAATAGGTATAAGAGTAATTAGCTAAATATAGAAAATAATTCATACATGCATTAACTTCACCAATTTAGATATTTATCGATATTTTTAGAAAAGCTCTCATGTTTTCCAATAAAAGTATTTTCTGGGATGAAAGATTTATGTACTTCCACTTGTCAGCTTATAAGTATAAGGTTTCAATCTTAATGGTACGTTAAAAAATAAGCACATAAAATTTGAATTAAATGGATGATTAACTTTGAGTACTTGAATTTATATCTTATTTGTAAATAGTCAAATAAATACAAATAATTCTATTTTAGTTCTCTCAGATATTTTAAGTTTTTCTTCGATAGTTTCGAGCCCATTCTCCCTCTATTTTCTTGTTTTACATTCAAAATAAAACTTTACATTCTGAAATTACGACCATTATTCTTTTATGCTACATTATCGTCTCTGCAGTCAGGAGTTATATAGCGATTTATCGCTTGAAACACGTAAACGCTTTAGTGAGTTAATTATTTTATTTTCTGATAAATTGGTAGCTGGGCAATTTATTTGCCCAACTCACTTGAGATATTTTTTCTGCTTCTGTTGGCGTTATATCTGTTTTATTTTCTATCTATTATAGGAGGAAATCAGAAATGCCCGATTGCAATGCTGAGGGCATCCATTCGGGTAAAGCACATTTGTTCGGAGAACTCTGCTCGAAGGGAAATCTGTCAGTGTAGTAACGGGCGTACGTGAGGGTTAAAAGATTGTTTCCATTTTGATATGTGAAAAGGCTCCAACCGGTTTAATATCCAAAGGGTCACTTGGAATCATTGTTCCTTAGGTTATTGAATTATTTAATTAGGAAAATTGTATTGATTCAGCGATCATGGTAATCTTAGGGTAAAATAATTCAATTAATGGATTATAATATTGAAATATTAAGTTATAAGAAAATTGGTATCCAAAATAATTTATTGATTTGGTTTTTATTTGAAGCTAACCACAGATCAAAAATTACTAATGTTATTCAATTTATTTTTACTTTAATTATAAAAGTACAGAATATGCTGGATAATTGTTAGAGCCTTTTATACAAAATGAAATTTTGCTTCTATTTACTTTTATTTTGCTTGATAAATTTTTGCGAAAACACCTTATATTCTAAACAAAAAGCATGAGTTAATTTGCACTAAACTGATCAATTTTGAATATTTCGATACTAATTTATTTGCATTAAAGGTGTTCCTTTCAGATACCTTAAATGTTTTTTTAAGGTATTGATGAACTGTTAATGCAAACTATTTTACTTAAGAAAAACAAATCAACCAAACAGCTTAAAATTCTAACAATAAAGTCATTTTTCTTTATTCTCATATCGTATTAAATATATATACTTGATTCTATCACTCTGTAGATTCCTTTTACATATACTTTACTTCTTATATTAAAAATTTATTCTTAGTCAATTTGTGAATACCGTTATATTGAAATTTTTTGTATATTTATTTCTTTGTATACTTTTGGAAATATAAAAATTTGATCTGCAGTCTTAGATAAATACATTTCCTATTAATTTTTATGGTCACCTTGAAATATGTTGCATGATACAGTATTCATGAAGTTGTACATTTTTTAAGGTAGGGTTCTTTCATTGTATAAAAATGGTAAACTCCAGTGCAAGATGTGCACGTGCCTCCCTGAAATTTGCTGAAGAACCATTTGTTCTACAATTTAAGAAGCACACTAGTGGCAAAATGTCAGATATAAAATTTAGCATTGAATTTTTATTTTAGAGAGTATTTCTGATTAAGTTAGTAAAAAGTATCGTAATAATTAATTTTATACAAAATGCTTTAATAAATTAAAAAAGTAAATTTGAATAATCATGATAACGAATATAGACTTTTTTCGAGATTTTAAAGGATTAATAAAAAAATATGTTAAAGGATATTATGCATATTGCATGTGATGTGTGAATGTAAACTAAATTTACTTCCTTAATTATTTTTATAGTATCTATTATTTATGCAAATAATCGCAATGCTATCATAATAGGAAATTAAACTAAAACATTTATAAGATTCATTTTTATTACGCATTTTAAAATGGTAGAAAATTTTGCTTTCATTATAAAAGCGCTTATCTTTAATTATAAAAATTATTTCCGTCTGACGGCCAGTATGTATGTAGAATGACTACGAAATTAAACTGAGCCTAACTTAACACTGAAATTTATTAAAACCGAAACAAAAAATTTTACTAAATTCTGTTTCAATTCTAAGAAAAAGTTTCAATAAATTTTTATACGTAACTCCTTTTATTGTTGTTAGAAAAAATACTCAAAGCTTTTTTGCTTTTGCTTGGAAACGCCAAAGTTACTCAAAAGCAGCTAGGAGATTAGACACTTTTAAGGAAAGCAAACTTTACCACACAACTCTTTGATCAAAGTGTCTCGAAACTTATTACAATAAGGCTGAAAGGAAAAGATTTTTTATCCAAGAGGATAAAAGATTGTAAGATGTAGCCGGTGAAGTGCCACTGAACTTTTTAAATTCTGATGCCAATTTGGCTTGTATCAAAATATTGATTCGAAATTTCTGAAAGAAATCAGGGTTAAAAGTAAAGAAACTTTCCCTATCATTCGAATTTTTGTTTCCCTAAATATTGGGATGAAGACTTGAAGCGTTTGGAATTTTGAATATTATAATAAGGCACTGAAAAAAAAAAGAAATTGAAATTTATTTTAGAAATTTAAGAAAAAGTAGAAAATGAAGATAATTAGAAACTCATTTGTGTTTCAATTTTAATAACGTATATCGCAAAGTTAAACTTTTAATTAGATGCATTTTTGAAGTGTATTATATTATATAAAAATTTAATCCTTAATACAATAAGTTCCTTTCTGATAGATTTTCTTCTTTTTAATAGCTGTTACTTGATTTTTTGAAGAGTTTGTTTGATAATGTTGCTTAATAACTGTCAGATTGCTGAATAATAAATTTCCTTTAGAATAAATCTTCAGTTTTGAAAGTATTAAATAATAAAATTCAAATATAATGTTATTTTTCATGAAATTAGAAAGTTTATTTTATTTGATTCCCCCCTTTGCAAGGCTTTGCATATTGAATTTCAATTTCTTTTAAGTAAAGAATTTAGCTTAGTAAGAGATGTAACAAAACAAAATCATACAGTTCTTTTAAAGAAATTCACAATATATCTTTAAAATATTTTTGAAAATAGCAATATTTATGAGAAATTTATTTCTCTTTATTATCTTTTTACATTATGTGGATTTGGTATAGCTAAAAATATTATTTTATTGAATACCTATTTGTACATTTAAAAATTTGAATTTTGCGAATTGCATTTTATATTTTGGTAATTCTACTTCTGATTTCACTCAGATTAAATTATTTTGTGTATTTGTTAAGATTGTTAAAATAATATATTTCATGTATTTTTATGTATTTGTTAAGAAATGCATATATTTGGTGAATACCTACTTCTATTAATTAGTCAGATCTGTATGTGAAAGGAAATTGGCATGCATTAACTGAAAGCTATGAACATTTCACCATGAAAATACATACTTGACTCTGGAAAATGTAAATCCATGCAATAATATTGTGATTTAATGTAATATAACGCAAGACACAATTATTGCACATAACCCCACGTCACTTTTCATCGCCATTGTCATAACATTTCCCTCAAACTTTAGTAGAAATTGTTTGCTGTGCCGGTAATGCTTATGTAAGAATTATTTGCGAAAAGTGAACGTGACTTCTCTTAATTATTCAAGAGCATGTGCGCTTTTGCGTCAAGGTGATAGTTATAAGATTTGCTGCATTGTAACGCGATCAATTTAACTGGCTATACGCAATTACTATTTTATGACTGAGAAATAATTTTGTGACTATCAAATTACAAAGTTTGACACAAATAGTTATAAAGGTATGACACAATCTAGTCAGATAAAACATTTATGTTTCCTTTAAAATCTAAGTTCTTGTGGTATAGTTATTCTGCGTAGACTTACGTTACTCTTATTATGATCATAATCTTCTAATATTTTTTTAAAAAAATTCTTTAATGATTTTTTCTTTAAATCTGTAGTCATCCATCTGTTCGACTATGACTTTTCACACCTAATTCAAAATTGCTAAAAATGAAAATGCATCTAATTTAACTGATAAAATTGGTGTTCATATTTGAAATAATTTTTTTACTTCAATAGCTATTGCGTAAAAATGGAAAAAGAAACGAAATTCTTTAAAAATATAAAATTTTATGCACGTATACGTAGTCCTGAACTACAGGCTTAATAACTAACTTTTTCAACTGCGTTTTGCAATCCAAGATGAAGCTTTGCAAAAATATTTTCTTGCATAAACTTTTTATTGATTGTTTATTAAAATGTTAAACTCTTACTTCATTTAAATTGTAAAAAAAATAATTCAATATTGTGAGTTATTACAGTAAACTTTTTAGAAATTTATGATCAACTAGCTGATTTGCTTTTTGAATAATTTAAAACTAAAATTTGTATCTGTTTTTGATTCGAGTTGCATTACTATTCCTCTTTCAAGGATATACCTAAGGTATATTATTAGGTATATCCTTGAAAGAGGATAGCTTCCTCTTTCAAGGTTATACATAATTAAACACTTTAAAATTATTCAATTAATAACTAAAATATTTCAATGATAAAAATATCCGAAATTAAATGAACAAGTTTTTATCTATGACCAAAATCTTATAAGAACATCATTCATAGAAACAGTGCAGGAAAAGGAAAAACGATAATTTCAAATAAACATTCACGTGGATTGAATGAAGAAAATAATTTCAAGTTTGATAAGCATACAAAGGAATTGAAGAAGAAAAACGACACATCATGTTTTCTATCAGACAAGAATAGTGGCCTGTATAAATCAAAGTATATTAGAAGATAATGTGATCATAAAATGCCCTGATAAAGCGATCAAAATGTTAATATTGAAGCAAAAGTGTCAAGTAATTTACTCAGTTTGAAAGGGACCTTGTGATCAAGCTGGTTGAGGACAATTTGATAGACAATGTTCAAGGAACAGGTTGATCGACAATATTCCGTCATAACTTTACTGGAGAATAATAGACGAAGTTAGACAAAACAAATGATGTATAGAACCTAGAATAACTATGATGGATTGGTGGGTATAACTGTGAAATGAAAGTTGATCCCAATTCTTTGATCGAATTTCATCTTACAAATCTTTAAGGAAAGTTTTTAAGAGAACTGTGAAAGGTGAACATACGAAATGTATGGTGAATCGTTTTACATTGTACAGTGGCAACTAAATTGTTAACTATCGGAATTTAGTCACACAGTTTATGAATTCAACGCCCACTTCAATTGTACATGTTTGTAAGAGTTCGGAATACCATTAAATCTTTAGATTCTGGCCAGCTAGTCCTCATGAGCTAAAGGTTACCTCATAATGACAAATAAATTAAATCATTGTATACGGAAGGGATTGATACAATTGTAAATGAAATTTCTGCTTGAAAGTCAAGATTTTTAAAACTAAAATGTGCTTTAAATGTCCAAATATGTAGTTTTTTGGTATAAATGTATCTCACTTGAATATTTTAATTTCTATTTGAAATTCTACTATTTACAACAGTTTTATAATTCTTAAAATATTTTTGATGCTTGAAAAAAGTCAAGCAGATATTTCATAAGTTGTTGGTAAGATGCCGAAAAATCTGGTAAAATATTGGGTGTGATAAGTATTTACACCACAGAATTTTATCTCTCACTTAATTGATAAGGAAAGAAATAAGTAATAACCTAAAAATACGCGTGACCTTTCCGCTAAATGCTACTATAACATCCTTCCACACACAAAAGGATTTATCAGACCTCCTAACATCATGTTTAGTCATTATACATGGCCTTATCTTACCCCTGTTACTGAAAACATGTAAAGGACTATCTAAAACAGCAAGTTTAGTCATGCCCTTTCATAAATGATTTGGAAAAGATTTACAAGGCCTCCTACTTCAAAACAACAAGAAAGTATTTATTAAGTTGTCGGATCATGTGACAAGTATCTTTGAAATATATATTTGTATTTGGTATTTTTGGAATTATATTGTAAATTTTATTTTGTCAATTAAGAAGTTGTTATAGCTGATGTAATATTTTTTACTGACAAAATTTATTTTCCATGAATGTATTTTAAGAAACAATTTTTGAATCAGTTTATATGAATACTTAAATGTATGTGCATGTATAATTATTTTCTTTCTGAATTAACCACAGAAGATAATAGATTTTAATTTATAATGTATTTAAAAATGAATATTTATGATTACTATGCTTTGTTTGATGCTTTATGAGAAAAGTATTTAAGATATATTAAAGTCAAAGTGAAATTTCAATAATTTTTATCATTTAATTGTAATATTTAGATACATTTTAATGCTATTTATTATATTAGATTAAATTTTATTATAGCACCTATCGTAAGAAATTGTAATGAAAATCATGAACAAAGAAATGGAACTCATGGTATTAAACTAGTAAAAACATTTAACTAAATTCAGAATAATAATATTGAACTTCTCAGATTTTCTGTTCTTTTTTCTTTAACTTATCTTATTAGAAGAAACAATAAGAACTATATTGGGAATTCAGACCAAAGTTTCTACGATAACTTAAGGTCATTAGGATAATGAAACTAAGCATTGATGTCAAAGACTTGTATCTTTCAGATTCGAGTTAGATAGGTACCAATTTGCGTTATGTTAATCTTTTCGAATGGAAAATTAAAAAAGCCAATACTTTCTTTTAAAAACTCTTTTCTTCGAAACTGTTCCCTTTTACCTAATGTTGCTCTTTTTCGCAGAAGTTTGGATAAGGAAAAGAAAGTGAGGGTAAAAAAAATAGCTGACGTCCATTAACTGGAAAAATAAAGAGAAAAGAGCGGATGTCGGAGAAGAAAGGCGTTCAGTTTAATTCTTCGACAGTGAAAAGAAATTGTTAAAATTGGCCATTCCTCCCAATCAATATGCTCCTGCTGCTGGGTATTGTGTCAGATATTTTGAAGGAAAAAAAAGAATATGTTTGTACGATGGTATTGCGAGGAAGTTTTCCTTTATTTAATCCATATCACTCAGATGCCGGATGGGATTGTAAGAACAAAAATCGAGAACAAAAACAACAGAGGAGTTATCTCTAATCCACTCCTAGGACGGTTACCAAAACATTGTAAGGAAAAAAGTGTAATCGATCAAAATGGTTTTATATTGGTATTTATCACTGGTCACAATATTTAAGGACTTCCTAAAATCAGGGAAGAAAATGTCAAGATTAAATGAGATAAAACAAGTTTGAATAAGAGGAAAAAATAGACTTGTTATTAGTTTGTGGATTTCAACTTCTGTAACATTTTAAAGAATAAAACAATGTTTAATCAATACGTGCTCACGTAAAGAATATTTAAGGCTATAAAATGATTAAAATAGTTCGAGAATGAAATATGCAATGCAAACAGAATACATTTAAAAACTCAATTTTTAAAAATTATTGGCAAACTTTTAAAAAAACTTGCACAAAATTATGTAATTTGACATACAAGAGTTTAATTCCGTTACTAAGCAATATAAAATTTACAATGCATTTAACCAAATTTATATTCATAGTCCATTGAAACAGTTTTATATGAAATTTTATCTGGTTATCATTTATGCCCGACTCATGCAAACGGAAAGAGTTGTATACCCTATCCAGACCAACAACCGCCTTAGTCACTAATTGTGTTTTAGACACTAAGCGGTTAAAGCGCGTAAAATAATTCACGATGGCAAACTTCCAAATGCAATGATACCTGGAGAGTTTTTTGTTTTGTTCCTGCTTGCAAATCACTAATCCATCTACTTTTAAGGTCTCTATGGGACATTCCCACCGTACAACATGCCATCAATTCGACAACTTGTAGTGAGAAAAACTTTTAGTGTAATCAAGGATGATTGAGAATCAAAAAAACATTCGCAGTAAAATGATTTCTGAAATTTTTAACTTTCACAATACAGAATCATCAACTATTAAAAGCAATAAATTACTAATCACATAATAGTGTATATATTCTACAAAACATAATACTCAGCTTACCAATACATTCATCATCAAAAGAAGGATAGTTAAGAATGGAGCAAAAAATCAAATGTATATTTGTATCACTGCTATAAATAAGTAAAGTTATCATTTTGTCATCATTTTAAAAGTCATTTCTGACTTAAATGCCATCATTTTGTCAGGTATTACATGCTGCATTTGGAGTACTAAATCAGCATGCAATACTTGAAAAATGATGACCTTTAAGGGTTAATTATAATCTGAAGCAATTTTAAATACAAATGGTCAGAATGAGAATTAGACCATCTAAACATGTTTAATGCGGAAGCAAATATCGTTCAATTTAATGACCCGAACAACCCAAAAACTTGGTTCAAGTAAATTTTGTAGATTATGATGCTTATTTGACTTGCTTATATATGGAAAGCCTTAGCTTATCCAGGCAATCATATGAAATATTTTCTGAAATCCGTGGAAGATTGTCTTATTGAAAATAGACATATACTTTTGTAGATATATTTCGACACATTCAGAAATTTTACATGTTTTATGAAAAAAAAAAAAAAAAAAAAAAAAAAAAAAACGCAAATGACCAGATGATATTTTGGTCGCTTAGTTGAACCATCACTTCTCTTGATTTACTATTCGAAATATTAACAATCAGAAAATAAATGGAGTCTAACACTATGCAGAAGCAGATTAATCATTTCACAGTAATAGATAAATGAAAGGCAGTAATCCTAATTAATATGTCGTCAGACAAAACCTTAAACGTAATCAGAGTGTAAACTGAAACAGAATTTATAATTAAAGGCAATTATATTTCATTGAACTGTTTAAAAACTTTATGTCTTTTCTAGTAATAAAGTGAAGGAACATAGAGGTAAGTGATAAAATACACACATTCTTTTGTTCATATGTTGCGTCTCCTGACACTGATCTCGAAAGTAATTTTCAACCAGCCAGTGATCAACCACACTCAGAAAGGATATAACAAGAAAGCTTGCTGCAATATTTTATTCTTTCAGGATCATCAAGGTATTCAGATTTAGTCAGAACTATTTGGTTAAGGTACAATTTAGGACATTAATTTTGGTTTCAATCATATTTGATTGACGTAAATGCCAGTTTGCACAACTTATATTCATAATTGCGTCGAAAATTTAACTTATACATTATATCATAATAACAGCATGTAACATAATCAAAATTTGAGTTAGAGGAGAAGTTATAATACCTTCACATTTCATTTGTGAATTTTTCAAAAGATATTATTTTTTTCTGAAATTATAATTTATTTTTATTAACTGTATTAACATCAATAAAAAATATGAGTTTTGTATACAATAAATACATAAGTTTCGGTACAATTTTTACAATTTCTTCTTAGTAAGATTATTTTAATGGTGATTTGCTTAGAAACTAATCTAGAGTAGTAAACATAGTATACTGGTACAGAAACAAATAAGGATTAAATTTAGTAATATTAATAGAAACTCTGCTTTAGCTTACAGAAGTATAAACTGAAATATTAACTTTCTTTATTAGTTTAAATAAATCACTCTTTTAACCTTATGGATAATTAACTGTATAATAATTTTTGATAAATCAATTTTCTAACAGTTTGGAAAATTAATCACTAAGAACCACTGATTTTTCTTATTTGTAAAATTTCTGCTAGGAAGGTTTATGTGGGAAAGAACATTATCATATATAAAATATCTGATGTCTGCTGTTTTATTACATGCTCACTCCTTCAAATTTCTTTTAAACTATATTATAGTTTTTAATTTATATAACTCGTTAGTGTTATGATTAGGCGGATAAATAGTTATTTAAGAGTATAAATAATAATTTGGTTATGAATATTACTTAGCAAATGATATAATTGTTACATATTTTTAATAGTCTTTCATTTCAACTTTGTACATACATAAACTTATTAGACAAAGATTTAAAATAAAGGATACAAATTTTTAAAATTACCCATTAAATTAATTCGGATTTAACTTGACTATTAAAATATGATATATAAACATTAAAATATGTTACTTGATAAAATTAAAAAATGGATATTACATGAACATTTAAATATATTATATGAAATGAACTCTAAAAGCAAATAAATGTGCTATTCGAAATCAATTTATATATTATTCAAAAATTTTATTGTGTGTTGTGATTTATAATTATTTATTTATGTACTAAATACTTTTGATTTAAAATGTAATAGCATGTTTTATTGTAATAAACATAATTATTTTAACTGTAAAGTAGCTTGTTAGAATTGTTAATACAATTTATACAAGATTAATTCCAAATATTTCTTTTTATCTTTGGCTATGTCATTTTTAGTAAACATTTGTAATCTCTATTTATGCGGATATGTAGGGAATGAAGCATTTTTAAATATCTCTTACTTATTTAAATAGCGTAATCAAAGATTTTGGCACATCAGGTTTAAATAATTGTAACGTGCAATGATTTTCATAAATGTTTTAAATAAAAATAAAATTTTAAACGTATTCGGAGTTTTATTGTTTAAAATTTATTGTGTATCATTTTAAGTTTAATTTGCATCAATTTTGGAAAAGAGAGAAAAGAAATTTTATTAAATGCAACAATTAAATAATCCATAACTTAATTTTTCTTGTCTTATATTCTCATGAAATTGCTAACATACTTAGTCATTACATATTTAATGATTTAAATTAGATACTGATACATTCATATGATGAAGTTGATTTTTTTACGTTTCTTATTCACACAAAGAAAAATTACACTACTGGCCATTAAAATTGCTACACCAAGAAGGCGACGTGTTAAAGATGTGAAATTTATACGAAAGGAAGAAGGGGCTGTGATATGCAAATGATTAGCTTTTCAGCGCATTCAGACAAAGCAGGCGCCAGTAGCAACACCTACATTGTGTTTAAATGAGGAAATTGTTCAGCCGGTTCCTCATACACCAATTGCATTTGTACGTTGTTGCCTGGTGAGAAGTTGTTGTTATGCCTCGTGTAAGAAAAAGAAATGCGTATCAGCACGTTTCTGACTTTGATAAAGATCGAATTGTAGCGTACCAGGATTGCGGTTTATCTTATCGCAGTATTGCTGCTCGCGTCGGTCGAGATCCAATGACTGTTAGACGAATATGGAATCGATAGGTTCAGGACAGTAATACGGAACGCCATGCGTTATCTCAACGGCCACCTATCACTAGCAGCCGAGAAGAAAGGCATATTATCCGCATGGCTGTAATGGATCGTGCAACCACGTCCCAAGCCGTGAGTCAAAAAAGGGCCGTTTGGAAGACAACAAGTGTCTGCACGAACGTTTGCAGCAGCATGCACTTTCAGCTCGGAGACCATGGCTGCGGTTTACCTTGACGCTGCGTCATTGACAAGAGCACCTTTAATGGTGTGATTTACGACGAACCTGGGCGCACGAATGGCAAGACGTCATCTTTTCAGATTAATCCAGGTTCTGTGTACAGCATCATGATGGTCGCATCCGTGTTTGGCGGCATCGTGGTGAACGCACACTGGCAGCATGCATTCGTCATCGTCATACTGGCCTATTACTTGGCGTGATGGTATGGGGTGCCATTGGATACACGTCTCGGTCACCTCTTGTTCGCATTGACGGTGCTTTGAACAGTGCACGTTACATTTCTGGTGTGTTATGACCCGTGGCTCTACCCTTTATTCGAGCCCTGCGAAACCCTACGTTTCAGCAGGATAATGCTCGACCGCATGTTGCCGGTATTGTATAGACCTTCCTTGATACGGAACATGTTCGGCTGTTGCCCGGGCCAGCACGTTCTCCAGATGTTTCACCAATAGAAAACGTCTGGTCAATGGTTGCTAAGAGGCTGGCTCGTCACCAAACGCCAGTCACTACTGTTGATGAACTGTGACATCGTGTTGAAGCTGCATGAGCATCTATACCTGTACATGCAATTCAATCTCTGTTTGACTCAATGCCCAGGCGTATAACTGTTGTTATTACTGGCAGAGGTGGTTGATCTGGGTGCTGCTTTCTCAGGATCTATCTAGCCAAATGTTTTGAAAATTTAATCACTTGTTATTTCTAGAATAATATATTTGTCCAATAAATATCATTTTGTTATCTGCATTTCTTCCTGGTGTAGCAATTTTAATGGCCAGTAGTGTATATTAAATTTTTGAATTTGTTACGAATAACTTGTGGTGTTTAATTTAAATACACATTATAATCATGATACCATAATTCATGTACCTTTTATCCTTCCTACAATTTATTATTCAGAATAATTAATTTCAATTTCATGAAATCATATATGTTTATAAAAAGATTAAAATAACAATGAAGGAAAAGAAAAACACTTTCATGAAAAATAGCTATATGTTACTTTTAAAATAATTTTATATAGAAATAGTTTAGTAAATAAAAAAATATTTTATTCATTTTTCGATCTAAAATTTGAATTTTTTCTCATCTTAGGAAAAATTTGTATCTTACATGAGACTTAATTTTTTTATTGAATTTGATTATTTAGTTTATAAATTGCACTATAAAAATTATCAATAACAACTGTTAATAAGAATATTTATATTTTCTAAGAATGATGAAACTCTTAGGATTCCTTTATCTTTCAAGAAATATATTCTTAACCTACGACATGTACTGGAATTTTTTTTTGATATGGAGTATCTTTATTCTTATGATATGCAATTTGTAGAAAATTGTTTGCAAATTTTATGAATATAAAAATATTTCGATTTCATAAGGGCATATTTTGTGTTTGATTAGATTAGTAGCTACTAGCTCTTGAAATTTTAAATGGTTTATTTACAAGAAATTATTTGCACTTCGCTAAAAACTCGGTTTTCAAATTTTTCATAGAGCTATTATAGCTATTGTATATATCTAATGCACATACAAGAGTTTTTATTATTCGTTGATATGTGTACTGACTTCTATTTTAAAAAAATGTATGCAAAAACTGAAATTTATGCACATTTTAATAGATCTATATCCTTTATACATTTATTGATATAAATCTATCTTCCAACATAGTTGTATACATCTATAGGACTACATTTTCGAATGTAAGTTTATATTTCAACATATTTACATACATTTCAATATATCTGGTGAAATATTTTATAAATTATTTTAAAATTTTATTTCGCTATCTATATTCGAATATATGTTGTAAGAAATTATCATTTCATCAAATATTTTTTAGCAAAATTAGCACTTTTATAAATTGTATTTATTTTTAATAAAATGTTAAGTTTCTTCCTGTTTCACTGATAAAAAATGTTTTGAATTTTGGAAAATTTATAATAAAAATAGAGTGAAAAATTTCTCCTTTTAATTAATGATTATTTTCAAAGTTTTATTTTATTGTTTGAAAAGTAAAAAAACATTTTGTTTTTTAAAAGTTAAATATTTAACCTTGACAATAAAATGATTATCTTTACATATTTATGACAAAATATGTATTAATAAAATTATGCAATTTTAGAGTAATGTAATCTGCAAATATCCACTGTATATTATTCTTAATATAATATAATCTTATATATCCCCTGTATATAATATATTTTTTACATTAAAATTGACTTGTTAGAGTTTTTGAAATTTCACTTTTTAATTTAAGACAAATTTAAAAAAAAATCAAATTTTCTTTTAACAAAAGTAATACATTTTTAATGCAAAGTAATCAAATTATTTGATTCTTGAATGTTCTCTTTTAAGAATTTAATTATTTTAGAGGAATATAAGTTATAGATAATTTTGATAGAATTTAAGTAAAATTCTTTGGAAAAATGGTGTCGAAAGTAGTCTGCACTTAAAATGTTAACTTTCTTAGAAGTTTAATGTGATTTAGAAAAATTTTCGTTCTTGTATAGTCCAGACAAATCTCATCTTCGAGATATTTTTTTTACCAGAAACTGATAAAACAGTGATTTAGTAAATTCTTAAGTCTTATGTTTCTTTGCACATGAAAATTGTTTTCGATGAAAGATATTTGATATATTAATTGAAATCACATTCCTTTTAGAGATGGGTTGAAAGTTTATTGCGAAATTCCTTTTATGAAATTCTTCTTTGGGAATGTTAGAGTATTGATTAAATGAGCTGTCTGTGTATTTTAAAAATTTTAGGTGTCAATGGAAGTGATTACAAAATATTTGGTTAATTTATATCTTCATGAGTTTGTAATCAAACTAAAACAGTTTTAGAAGAAAAATCTGAAACCATATCAACTATCTCATTTGATTAAAATATTCTATTCCATGATAAAGATAGATAATGTTAAGTGATCTATGTAAAAGTTCAATTGCTTAAAATAGAAATTTAATTATAATGCGTGTAAATATATACGTAGTTTGATTTTACTAAAGTATTTTTAATAAAATAATGTTTTATTAATTTGTGATATGACATTAATGTACCAGGTTTGATCCCATCTATTTCTGAACACCATGATATAAATGTTGCACTTCTACCTCCAACATATACGTTATCGGATTGGGTACTTGGAAGTTTTCCTGGTTTTCTTCCATGTTTTCCATGTTCTTCCATGAGTAGTATCCATTATATATGAAAAGTCTTACTGAAAGATAATTGCACAGAGACTTTGTGACCCTTTACAACAGCTTTAGGCAGTTCACAATGCCGTATCAAAAGTAGTCAAAGCATTTTCGTGACTGCCTATAGATATATCAAAGTTTATTGTATGGTTATGTTACCGTGAA
>JAPDSC010057293.1:264810-317892 GCA_026290005.1 Latrodectus geometricus
ACACACACACACACACACACACACACACACACACACACACACACACAGTATGTCCACTAAAGTCCCTTGCCACCCTCTTAACTTCGGAACGGCTGCTGCCATATTCATAAAAGTGGTGTCTAGATATAGTAAAGTCGCCATGCACTACTCAATGAAACCCCCTACCTCGACACCTGGTGGAAAATTGTGGATTTAGCATTCCTATCTCGAACACGGAACGAGACAGGTAAAAAAAAAAGTGATTTACAAAGTTGTAGAGCATCCTTGGTTTAGTACGAAAAGATACCTTGTAATCATTAATGTGAAGAATGCAACATTTGAAACTTGCATTTGTTGTTTCGTGCTGTGACGTGGCATATCGTACATGTGCACATTTGAAAAAACAAAAAATCTTTTCCGCGATTACATTTTCTCTTTTGTTTCGAAATGCGAAGAACGGAAGTATTAAAAATAATTTCAACAATTTGTATGCAGTATGCAAATACGTAAGAAACATCACGCATGTTCACCTGAGAAGCTATAAAAGCGACATCTTCTTGGGGCTGTAGTATGTTGATGCTCATGGTCATGGCTGAGTATTGTGAGATTGTTTTACTGTACTGTGAATGTCGACGGCTTAACAGTGGGAAATGTTTTCCCTTTGTCTCTTAGACATTCTTTGCTTAAAGTTCTTCTACCATGTGAACGCAACGTTCCAAATCCTCTCCTCTGTGCCCGTTTATATTGCTCCCACTTCCTGACTACAGCGCCATTGCCTGGTGTGTGGGTATGCTCACTGGCACCTAACTTGGATTATTTGCACATTTGATACCATTGTACAAAGTTTTACGATTGTATCTTATTCCCTCTTGGTGCACTATTTTCAATGTACTGAGTGTGTATACATACATATTTATAAATGCACACACATATATATTCTTATTCGACAACTAGATATTTAACTAGACTTCCAAATCTACTTAATTTACTTAACCTTTTATGAATAATAGATTCTTTATTTCCTTATAATATAGCTGAATAATACTATGCGAGTAACAACAAATAACATTTCCAAACAGTTAATTACAAATATAGAAGAATAATTTAAAAAATGATACATTTCTTTTTTGGTTAAAAACCAAATGTTTTTTCAAATTTCTTTATTGTGAATAAAATGCTTACACTATTCTGAAATAGACTTCCAAATGATATTATTTTTTCTAAATATATCAGAATTATTTTTATTGAGGATGTTTTGAGATGATTTATCTGATTTTGAATAATTGGTGGTTGAATGAAAAATTGAAAAATTGTACTTTTCATAATTATTTTTTCATCTAGAATATGTTTTAGGCTGAAAGGTTAGCATAAATTATAGATATCTCGAACATATATTGCCGCATATCTAGAATTTTCAAAAGTTCAGTGAACGCGCATGAAAAGTATACAAAAAATGTATAAAATAAATTAAATTTTTTTACTGTCTAACTAA
Organism: Latrodectus geometricus; assembly: GCA_026290005.1. Taxonomy (NCBI): domain Eukaryota; kingdom Metazoa; phylum Arthropoda; class Arachnida; order Araneae; family Theridiidae; genus Latrodectus; species Latrodectus geometricus. Next base: position 266,282 of record JAPDSC010057293.1, read on the forward strand.
GCTAAGTGAAATTAATATTTTTTTCTAAATAATTTAGTCTATATTGGAAACGTTTTCAAAATACTAAAGATAAATATTCAATGTTTGCTACATATACTTCACAAGTTCCAAGCAGAGTTTTCGGTCGTTGCAGATCGATTTTGAATAAAATGTTTCGTCATATTATGGTACAAAAAAAGTAGAAAACGCAATATGGGATGAGCAGTGTGATTTGGGTTTCTTTCAGAAAACTCAATCAGCATGAGAAAGAAATAATAATATCTCCAGACATAGTAATCGCAGTTCTAATCTGTTGTATTTATGAGATGATACAAAATACTAGAGGCATACTTCAATAAGAGCAACTTACATATACAAAATTGTATATATTTCTCCCAATAGATAATACTAATTTATGTTTACTTTATTACATAAGAAACTGTAAATATTTTTAGCGAATATATGAATTTTAAAAAATTTTTAATTTGTCATACAAATTTGAACAGAATTATTTAGTTATGAATTAATATTTATTAAGAGAAGAGTGTTATGTATTTTAAGTTAGAAGTACTCTTCTGTGTGTGTGTGTGTGAATTGCCAATCTAATTTATTAACGAAATAATTATTTTCATTTCACAGCATTAAACAGTATTTTTTCATAAATTTAATAAAATTAAATAAAATAAATGGTTCCATGTATTTCATTCAACATCAGAATAAAATTGAGAATGTTTTGTATTATTATTTCTTTTTTAGAATCTTTGTATTTAAAATTCATAAAATAAAAGGAATTTGAAATGTTTAAAATATTTTAAAATTTATTACAAAAATGGTTTACTTACTATACCATATTATATTAAAATAATATTTTTAGAAAAACTTATTTAGCTTAAAAAGATCCACAAACAATTTGACAATGAGTAATGGAATAAGAAATAGGAAGCCTAGAGCCATATTGCTGTTGCCAGGAATTTTTAAATCCATAGCTTAAATTGGCTTCATGGAGGACTTTTCATATACACGTACTTCAAAGAAGGAAAACTGCCAAGCACTCATCCTAAGAAATGTCCTTATAGAACGCAAAAGCACAACATTCATTTTTCGTTGTTCATCATTGATTGAGATTGAACCGCTACCACTAGGACGTGAACATAAATGCTTTTAAATTTATTTGGCATATATTTTTTAAATAAATAATATATTTATTTAAAACATGAATGAGTTTTCTATTTGGAACTTTAATGGAAGAATGAAACATGAGCTCATATGAAACTCACAATCAAGATATTAAAGCCACAACAAAAGCATAATAAAAATTTTATAATTACAAAAAAAAAAAAAAAAAAAAAAAAAAAAAAAATGGTAGACCAATTTTTAAATTTTTCACAAACTATATTTTACGAATTTTATTTAACTTTAATTTACTCTGAAATATATTAAATATATACAAGGTGAGAAAAATTGAATGTTTGAAATTAGATAAGATATTAGAAAGTAGTATTATTAAATGCCTAATAAAAAATAGATTCGCTTTAACTTTTCTTACAAATAAGCCAACTATCAGTATAAACTTATTTGAATTTTTTAAATAATCAATTTAAATTATTTTTTTCGAACTGACTGTTTTACAATTTTTTCAAATAACAAATAATCCTAATTAAGAATTACGTAACGAAAGATTATCTAATGAAACATGAAATAATTTTAATATTTTCAGACGATCAAAACTACTTTTTCAAGTAGTCAATTAAGTTTAAATATTAATTAGATAATATTTTGTCTTGCACTAACTTCTAGCTTCAAATTTAACTTATCATTTCTTGTTTCATATTCTGCTATTGACTGAAGAACGAAAAAATCAATAGTAAGAACGTCTTTAGTTTGAATAACTCTAAGAGTAAAACTTTTATATTGAAAATAATCATTAGGAGAAACAGTCATTTTTGTTGAAGAAAGAGAAAACATCAATTTTTACTTGAAATTATCGTACCTTGTGATATTAATTTGCAAGGAAAAAAAAGGACACGTAAACAACTATAAATGCTGGGGTTTTGGAATGAAGATGAATAATTCTCTCTTACTGCATAAGTAAGAGTACAACAGTTAACTCAAATAAAAATCCTGGAAAAAATAACACTATCGTTGTTAAACTAACTATCGTTGTTTACAGAATGTACAAAAAAATCTTTTACTATGAGCTTTTCTTTTAATATTTAATGACTCTCGTACGACATAACGTATAACATCAAAGTTATCAATTATTTAAAATAAATGCATTATGTATCACTATGAGCTTAAAAGACTGTCAGAAATATTACTTCAAAATATCTATTTAGAAAACAACTAATAAAAATACGTTAAATATTGTTCTCAGGCTTTGAATATTAATTATAAGAAATATAAGGAATTTTTGTTATATTTTGAGTTCTTTTTCGAGAAGATTAAATGCATCGAAGATAATAATGAGATGAAATTTCATATCATTAGTTATAATGAGTTACTTTGAGCTGGATACTAGATTCTAAGCTTTCCAGTCTAGACAGATAATAAAATAAAAATACTTTATTCTTTTGTGAATAATTAATTGCTTATGATTTAGAAAAAATATTTTTGAGTCTCTTTTTGTAATACAAATTTATTCATGCTCTTGTATTTTATTAAATTCTTTATAAGAAATGAACTGTGCAATGCTTGCAAGTTTCCTTTTTATATATTTCAAGGAATATTTCATTAATTGCCAATGAAGTGCTTATTTAAGTTCTTATTTCAAAAGAATGGAAAATGAATAATTATTATATTAGCCTATTTTGATAAGAAATTTAAAACTAAAAAATTATTTAAAAATTCACTCACTTTTTCAGAATTATTCATCAAATTAATAATTATTCAAAACCATTTTGGAAATTCTGAAAATTTTTTCTTTTAAATATAAATGTCACTTTTAGTAAGTGTTCTTAAGTGTGAATTTTGTTGTTTTTCTGCAATATTGCTTATAAAAGAAAACCAATTATAAGATCTACTAAGTTTACACATGGTATTAAAATTAGAATAAATCCCTTACATTGGGAATAAATTTCAGAAGAAACACGCTTATTACAGTGGAAAGGCTAAATTTATCAATTCAATCTCAAAAAAAAAAAAAAAAAAAAAAAAAAGAAAAAAAATCTCAGAGGAAAACCACAAACAATCAAAATCTTTGAATATGAATGAATAAAATTGTTCAAATTATGCAATCATTTATGCTTCAGTTGTTATAAACTAAGAAAATTCGTGAAAATCATTTACTAGACTATTTTTACCTTAAAAGCGAAATAGTGTCCTATTACTGAGTAAAGATTTCAAATAAGATTTATCTTACACCATATATTTTATTTTTAATGCTTACACCTAAGCAGAAAATATTCTTTCAGAAATTGTTCAGTTATTCAAAATAAATACACTATGTGTCAAGATGTTCTTGAAATCCAATCGAAATATTATTTTCAGATATCAATTTAAGAAATATCTAATTTGTATCCGTTAAAGTATTGTTCGCTTGCATTGTACATTAATCATAAATAACTAATAAGAAAAATAGAAATTTTGTTTTATTTCTGAGTTTTTTTGAGTTAAAGAGATTAAATCCATCGAAAATAATAATGAGATGAACTTTCATATCATTTGTTATAATGAGATACTTCATGCTATATCCTTCATTCAAAGATTTGCGTTTAAGGCAAATAATGAAATAAAAATTTTTTGCTCTTCGATGAATAAATAATTGCTTCAAAAGTATTTCAGAAATATTTCTTCTGTAACACAATTTTTGTAATATAAATGGATTCATCACCGTGCGTATTTAAGTGTTACTATACAATTACTATACAATTTACTATACAATTTTTTAAATTTTTATTCTATGATGATTATTTTTTAATGTTATTATGAGTACTTATTTATTTAATGAGTATTACTTTATTAAAATGCCATGAGTTGCTTATTTAAGTTTTTATTTTTTAACTTAGCTAAGAAATTTAAGATTATATTGAATTAAAACTTTTTTTTATATAATTTTAAATTACAGATATCATAAGAATTCCATATAGAAACAATCAAAATTGTTTATGAAGAAAAGAAATTTCTCTAAGTAATTTGAAAATAATTTCAGTGTAGTTATTATTAATTGTGAATTTTTGCTCAATTTTGGTAAAATGACATTTGAAATTATAAAATGATTTACATTTTGAAATTAAAATTCTTTTATAGCAAAAGATTTTATTTTGCTCAAGTTTTTAACTTTCTAATCTAGTTTAAATAGTTATCAGAAATACAAATAAAAAGGAAAGAATATTATATGTAAGTATATAAGTGAACCTGAAAAATCTATTTATGTAATTTGTTAAAGATTAGATGTTTAAATAAACAAGAATAAATTGTTTCTTCGTATGCTCATTATGATTCATAAAAATTTGTAAAATTGCATGAACCATATAATACAGTTACGAAATTTTACCTATTATAATTAGATTATATTTATAATACAAATTTATAAAGAGCTAATTATAGAAGATTAAATAATTAGTTATAAATAGATTATATTTATATTACAAATTTATAAAGAGTTAAATTATTACCTTTTACTGCCCATGATTTTGTGCTCATGATGTTATTATCTATCAATGTAATTCAGATTTCAGAATGGGGAAATTTATACTTTTAGAAGCGCAATACTGTTAACTCTACTAAGATTGTTGGAGTTTGCAAACATTGTAACTTGAAGCTTGATTTATGAAGTCAATACTAGTAGTGTTACAAATTTGTATTTGTCTTTAAATATCTCAGACAGATCGGAAATATTCAGTTTTGGGCAAAAATGTGCGCAACTCAGGTGTGTGTATTTTACGTTAACAACAGCATTTCAAAAGACTTTGCGACCACTGAGCGAGATTCTTGGCGAGAAATAGATATTTCTATAAAAAACCCATCACCGAAGCTCTTGAAATAATACTGAGAGTGATAGTCCAAAACCTTCCAGAAGCTTGGTGAAACGTGTAGATTTCATGCCAAATCAGGTATAAACAACATCACCAGACGTAGACTCAGTTAATTTGAAGATGATCAAGTCTTGAATTTTAACCTAGAACATTAAAGCTGTTGAGTATCTGAGGTATTTGAGATTTCTGTGATTGGAAGCTGTTTCTCTTGCTATACTAACTAATTTGAAATTGTGTAATTGCGACATATATTGTTGGAATTTTCTGTAACCTGTTGAATTTATGCGAATAAAAGTTTTGTGATTTTTAACTGACTGTTTTATCGACATGAACCCCGAAACGTAGTACAATAGTAATATTTTTAATATGTAAAAAAATTCAAGTGTCATTCTTTATTATAACCTAATAAATGTTATTCTGAATATGTAATAGCAACAAATTAGAATCATTTTCTTATAATAAATTGTATCATTTATAAATATTATTCTCAAAAAAAAATAAATAAAAAAATAAACTCACAATTTAGAGTGTTATTATCATTGTTTAAATGTCTCCAGCTTTCACTGATTTTATTTACAAATGGAATTTTGAAATAGTTCTTTAAACAAATGTATTTTTTGGAATATATAAAGCAAAAACATAGTTGTAAAACTGAATATTGATAGTTAAGTAGGAGAAAAATGCAAATTTATTTTAAAAACAAAGGAAAATGAAAAGAAACCAGTGAGAAATAGAAAGTCATTTATAAAAATATATGATGCAAAAATTTCGAGAAACAAGCATTTAATTATAATTTACATAATATTTCTGTTAATAACATCATTTATTTAATTTATCTGTTTATTTTATCAAATAGTTCACGGCTAAATTACAGATTTATATCATATTAAGTTTTATTACTTGATAGTAAGAAATCTGAATTGGAGGACAAATATTAAGTGAACCTTTTTTGGAATTATGTTTTCTGTAAATCTTAGAAAATAAAAAAGTATGTACTATACATGAAGATTAATTTGTTAAACATTTGGTTATATCAAACTATTATGCACTTTCAAGCATATTTTCTTATAAGTTTCCATAACAATTTTAATGTAATGATTTTCATTTGTATTTTGTAAGTGAAAAAACTATACCAAAATGAAAATATCTATCATTTAAATTTTCTTGTGAATTTTAATGCAGTTGTCTAATTTTGCACACATATGTGTGTGCATACATTGCAGATAAATATATGTGCGTAAGATATTATTATAGTATAGGTCTATAAATTACATGCATTTGTTCACATTAATTTTATTTCTAGTGTTGAAGTTAAAAGGAGGAATTTTTTTCAGTATACAAAAATCTATTTATTCAATTCTTATATTTAAGCCAATTTAATTTTACACCAATGAATTGAATATTCAGCAATACATGGTGGATAAAATTTAAATTGTAGATATGTATGTAGTGTACATCTTTGATTTTAATTTTAATAATAATAAAAAAGAAATTGATATTTTCAAATAAACACTGTTTTTTATGTATCTCATTAGAAAAAAAATCCTCTTGAAAACATACTTCTGAAAATATGAAATATGTGATTTAAATAACTATCTACATTATAACTTTAGATTATTAGGGAAAGAAAGTAAAAACTTTACATTTATATACTTATGATATTTCGCTATTTCGTACTTTTATGTATCCTTTGAACATCATAAATAATGTGAGTACATTGAAATATAAAACTTTTTTCAAAAATGATATTTGTTTAAAAAAACAGTATTTCACTATAAAAAATAAAGAGAATAGTGCTTAAATATTAATAACTAAAAAGAAATACTTAATTTTTAAGTAATATCTCTATTTTTAAGGTAAGTTTAAATTATTTAAATATAATCCCATTAGAATTGAGTAAATTAGTAAAGATATGTAAAATCTTCAGAAATGATGAATGATATTCCTTCCTATTGTTCATTCATGTTGTGTTCTTCATGTTAATTACTCATAGGGCAAAATTAACTAATTAAAATAATTTAGTAAATTGTTTCTTAGAGTGATCCTTGGTGAAAATAAACGAAATCTGAATTGAGAGAAAGAAAAAAAACTGATTCTCGGTATCAATGTTACCAACTCTTAATATAATATTATAAAATTTTTATTACTGAAACCTTTGTGATCATGTAACATATTTTGAAAGGAAATGATATAAGTATTTTAAAAACGGTAGTTATATTTCATAAATGTAATGTAAATTATATTTATATACTTTTTTATGAAATTTTTATATTTTGAAATTATGCTTTAATTGTATTTTATTAAATTAAGCAGCCACTTTTTTATATTATTGTCTTAAAGTAAGTTAACGAAGGAAAGTATAAAAAAATAAACAAAGCAAAATATTTTTAGGATACAAGTAGTTTTATTCATGTAATTAATTTGTCCTTGAACATCGAAGCGCAAATTTCTGCCGAAATTAATCCTCAGCTTTTCTTGACTTCAGGGAAGGAATTAAATAGTATAAAAATTTAAACGAAAAGTCAAAGTTTTGTTCCGTTTTGTGTTACGATCTAATTGCAATTCAGTACCTTGACTACGTGTGATTTAAGTTTGTTTTCATGACTTTAAATTTACGAAGAATGTTAAGAGAAGATTACTAACAAGCGCTTTTACAACTTAATTGGACAAGATGTTTTAGAATTACAGAAAAATCTTATTAAAGAGTGCATCTACTTTTGTAAAATAATTTATTTTTGTATATTTATAAAGTAATTTAAAATGTTCGTTTGAATTTCTTTAAAAATACACCAAAAGTCTGTGTCAAAGTCATTCATTCTTTTCATACGAATTTTTACAGAGCATATTTAAAAAAACATATCTAAAAGATTTATTTAAGTTTCTAATACAAAATCAAATAAAATATGGATAAAGTAAAAAATAAATTTTTCCAACTAGTAAATTATGATTTTTTGCGTTCCATTAAGTTATTTTCATTTTTGATTAGAAGAACAACTTTAATTATTTATTTTATTGCAAATAAAAAGAATATTAAGACTAGATTTTTACCTAATAGACTATTCTAAATTAATTTTTTCATTTTAAAATGGTATAAATATTTTTAATTGTTTAGAGTATAAAGGCAATAAATGACTGAAGTATTCATATTTTGAAATTGAAATTCTATTGTCAGCATTCTTTTTCACGACGATTTGCAAATATTAATGTATATTTTGATTCGGGATCAAATCTTAAAATTTTTTACTAGACAGATGTATTAATAAAAGTTAAATCATTTCTCTAAGATACCTTCCAGTTTTGTGATTTAGTCTGTTTATTTCATGCATAATACATGTCACTTAGCTTCGTGTTTCTTTAACGAGTGACATAAATAATTAACGGTAATGTGTAAATAATTAATAGCTCTAAGAAATGATGATTAATAAATATTAAAGATATAAATTACATTTGAAATAACTCAGAGGAAATTCTTAAATTCAAAATATATTGTAATCTAAAATTACAAATAACACTTTAAAATAATTTTTATAGGTAATGATGGTTACGTTTAATATTTACATTTATTACCAGATCATGGGAAATTAGAGACTAATATTAATTTATTGCATACTATAAATACTTATCAATTGTTAATAATTGAGAAAACATGGGTTCTTCGTAAATTTATTCTTTACAACATACTTTGGTTTGCTGGTCTCTCAATGGTCATTTTGTGCAAGTAACAGCCATTTAGATAGAACATATAGATTACAGTGAATGTCAAATCAATAAAAGAATCCAAACTGAAATTTGAATCCACTTACTTTTGCACCTAAGGCAAGAGGGTTAACCAGTCACATGGCAAATCTGATTTTTGTAGCATAGACTTTTTGCGGGTCACATGTTGCCCTCAAATAATTTTATTGAGAAAATAAGTACATTTCACTTATTCATTTAATTTTATTTGTTCAACAACTTGTAAATAGTTTACAATTTAAACTTAGGAAAATCTTGCTTTCATTTTTCAGTTTAAATTAAAATTTACTCGGATTTAAAGTTAACAAATTACAATATTTATGATTCATAAATATTAAAGCAGCATCATTGTATATTAAATATTGTCTTGGTTTAAATTATAATTTATATCAATAATTATATTTCAGATGCTAATTTTTTGATTTTAGATAATTAGTTATAAAAAGAACCTCCTATAAGTTTACTAAGAGATTCACATGAGAGTAAAAATTAAAAATATACCAAATCAATTAATAAAAAAATAATTTATATATGCATGCATATAATTAAACTGACTTATGTGGGAAATATATAATACTTAAACTAATGTTTTAATATAAATAATAAATAGTTGATTATAATGTTTTCATGGATATTATAAAATAGTTTATAGGTAAAACTTGTTAATAATTTATTTTCATTTTAAAGAAAATTTTACTGAAGTGTAATAGATTTTTGTTTTCGCAGTTACATATGACCATGAAAAATAATTTGTTAAAACAATATTAAATTATAATTTTGCGCATGAAATAAAGTCATACTATTAGATTGTAAGAGAATTTGTCTGTAAAAAAACATTAAATTATTCAAAAAGACATTATTTTAATATTTTATTGTTCTACTGTCTCTCATTATTTCATTTATTGCTCTAAAGTTGAAATAAATGTAATGTTAGAATTTCAACAATATTAAGAAACAGTTGGTAAATTAAAAACAATATTGTATTATTATAACATATTCTTCAAATCAGGGGAAATATCATAAATATCTTAAAATAAATTTAGAAGGTAAAATAAAGTATAATTTAACAATAACTATACTCATTATGCTATATAATCTTATAACATAATTTGAAATTCGTTTTATCCCAACATCTTTTATTAAAGTTACGACATGCCTAAGATATTTTTACTATTCTTATTATTTAATAACAATATGTGCAATCAATACTATAATGCATTTCAGCTTTGAATTTAAATTAGTAAATACAAATGATGTTTGGGAACAATCTAGATAATAAAATTATTATTAATAGTTCCTTTTTAACTCTTACAAATTAATCTTGAAATGCTCATCGCATTAATAGCTTTGCAAACATTGCTGATCAAACATAAGATGGATCTAACTTGCTTGAGTCATTCATTAGCCATTTGATCGTGAACCATCATTAAGCTGAAAAGAGCTTTATTGAAGTCTTGTTAGGCTAATGATCTGCGTATTTATGATGTTTTCTTTTCGTGTACCACAAATGTGAACGTAATTTTCTCAAATTATCTTCTTCTTAATGTGTGTCGTTAGAAAGGCAATTCAACGATTTTTCTGAGATTTAGTGTTTTGATATTTTCTATGTGCTCTGGAAGATTTTATTTGAATTATAGAGTTTTTTTTTATATAGACGTGTTTAGATATATTTTAGTTGTTTTAAACCTTATGCATTTGAAAATAAATCACCAGTTGAAAAATAATACAATTTACCTAAAAACATGAATTCAGATAAATTGAAGCAAGTGTTTTTCGAAACTTTCAAATGTAATTAATGAATTAATAAGCGTGTACTGGTTCTAACACAAATATTGAGCTGGGAATGTATCTTCAAGAGTGTCCAAAACCAGAACAAACAAGCAGTTCGCCAGAATTTGAGACAATTGTTGTAATGGGGACATGACAAGAAATCGATGTTTCCACTTCGGCCGATGGCTGCCTTTAACCCCTTTAAAAGGACATGTGTCAGGAAAGCAGGCAGCGACCGATGACAGTACTATTGATTGTGACAAAGATAAAAGTCGACCAAATCCTACGAGTCGATATAAAGGCAGAACCTAAAAGACTTGATGGCGTCCATTTGTCTTACATGTGCTCAGATAATGCTACTCCATTAATAATTCGAACAATCTGTCAACTTTTTACGCTAATTTATATTATTACTTTTTTTTTCCAAAGATAAGATAAGACATGAGAGTCACCCGATAATAATTTATTAAGAAAGAAAAAATCAAATATTATCTCACTTGATAAATTTGTTATCATTCCATCAGCTTTAAAGATTTTTTAATGCAGGTAAATTAGAAATTGAAATTTTTTACCAAATACCACTTATTCAATTATTTTAGAAAAAAAAATAATTTTAATTATTTACGTTTAAGGATTAATTTTAATCAGATACACAATGTGCATTTTATTTAATTAACAGAAATTAATTGTTACATTAATTTATAAATTATCAGTCCAAAAAATATGGAAAGATGATAATTTAATATCTAATCAGAAATCTTAATAAGAACATTTGACATTGATTCTAGTTTTTCAATAATATTTCAAATTAGATGAATTCGTGTTCACTTTTGGTTTTATACTGAAAAAAATAAAAGAAATTTTCCTTTTTAATACTAAAGATTAATTTAACAAAATTCACTTTTTTAAACGTAATTTTGCATTTGTATTAAATATGATGATAGTCTAAATAGATAAAAGAATAATTTGATAGTTTTAATTCTGGTAGTAGCATATACACTTAATAAAATGATTCGATGAGTACATGTAAAAAATAAGTGTATTAGGTACATGTTAATAAACGGATGACTCTATTTAAAAATTTTAAATAATTTTTTCTTAAGATTTTAATTTTGTATAGAATTTTAAAATTAAGAATAATTTAAGAGTAAGTAGTATTTGTGTCAGAATAAATTTACAAAAACATTTCTTTCATTTAGAGAAAATAAGAATTTGCAGCAAACTATATTAGTTGAACCTTGTATTTGACATAAGTGTAGACTAAATAAATCTTTAAAATACATGATAAACAGAAAAAAATGGTGGAGAAAAATAAGAAATTAATGTTTAAATATTTGAAAAAAATATTGTTATAAATTAAATTTTATAGAATAATTGTTTTAATAATTTAATTAACATTTTTTGAGTAAATTCTAAATATAATTTTAACATCATTTAAGTGGATCATTACATTTGCGTAGCATAACATTTAAATTCAAGAAATGTGTAAAAAAAATTTTAACATTACTTGTTTTATACCTAAAAGCAAAAATTTCAAAATACATCATTTTTGAGTGAATTTATAGATATTTGTATGAAAATAAACTGAAAATTTATAAACTGTTTCATTATAAATATATATATATAATATTGAATATGGTAATTATATTAGTATCATGTGTTTAGCTGTTAATTTTTTATTATTAAACATTATTTTAGTTTTTAATTCCAATGGTTAAAAATAATACATATTTTAATGTATATTAAACTATTATTATTTATTAAAAATGCATTAGATATTTTAAAATGTTTTTTTAATAAAATAAAAATAATATATCAATAAGTGAAGTCATATATCTGTCATTAATTAAATCATTTATTTTTAATAGCTTCTTTAAAAACTGAACGTCTGTGTAGCTTCTTTCAATATTCGAGAAACATACCATTCTTTGCATTATATCATATTTTTATATTAACATATGAATTCCTTAGGAATTAGAACGCTTAAAATTATTGGTTCTTGTAAGCATTTTAAAAAGAATATTCTTAAACAATTTAGGAATATCACATTTTTAGAACAAATGTAAGACATTGTTTATTCATAACATGTTATTTCACTAGAAGAAATATAATAACAGGAAAATATCAATAAAACATTTTGCTGTTTACAAATAGCAATAAGTAACATGTGCTTTTCTCATGGGAAGTCATGCATTGATGCTAAAACCCGTACTAGTACTTAATGCCGTTGATATAACTTTGTGTTTGCGGAGAAACCAACAAACCAATTTGAATATATTTTAAAAATAAATCTAATTTACAAGTGCGAAAGTTTTGTAGCGTACTTAGAGCTAAGAAACACAAAATGCTCAATTTTTTTTCCTTTCACAATAAAACTGCGACACGGTTTTTACCAAAGAGAGAGAAATATTTTTTGAATATTAAATTCAACCGAAAAGCATTTTCTTCAGGGATGAATTGTCAAAAGTAGTTGTGAGAAGTATATTTTAAAACATTACTAAATTTACAAATTGAAGTTTATTTTAATAAACTGACATGTACATGTTTTTCAATCTTTTATTCTAACTTTCATGTTAAATCTATCTGAAAAATCTTTCTTGAATTTTAACTATATACGGATTAAAATTGACAATATGTTTCACATCAATAGAATATGATATACATACTAAGTCATGTTGATCCCATATTATAGGAGTAGTACAATAATTTTACTTCAAACGGCTTAACTAATGGGAGGAAAAATGTATAATTCTATTTCTTTTCTAACAACGTCAAACATCAGTTTTTTCTACTTTTTCTTTTGACAGAATTCTAATATTTTTTTTTACTCCAATGCACATATGAAAGTACATTTTACATTTATATACAATGCATTCAATATTCAATGATCATAAAATGGTTGTTTGGTATTTCCTGTTTATTGACATTTATATATAAAATCCTTTTACATACTTAAAATTTTAATTGCGTAAAATTAATAATGCGAAAATAAAGTTATAATTGCGTAACAAGAGAGTTAATCAAGCACTGTGACTTTTAAGGGGATAAGTTTGAAAATTATATTGATTGGACTATTTTTAATCTTAATTAGAAACATACATGTTTTTTAAGTACTGATTGCTATTTTTACTGTGTACTGACAAATTATATTTAATTGGACGCTAATAAGGAAAACATAATATGCATAGTTATTAATATCCAGAAATACATAACACTAATGAGAAATAAGTATTATCTTTTATTTTTAACTGAAATGACAAATAGAAAGTTCTTACGACACTAATTTTCTTTTGAGGAACTGCTAATTCATGATTACGACATTAATTTTCTAATGAGGTATTGATTTTAAAAGAAAGAAACTTTTTTGTAGTATTGTACGCAATAACCAAGAAATAACTATAGGAAAGTGTCGATGTGGAAACTATAAATGTTTTAAAAGTAAAACACAGGAATAATTATTTTCTGGTTGGAAACTGTTCTGTTCAATAGAGGTGCTACAAGAAAATATTTAATTGACAATTTGTTTTTCTGATATATATTTTATATTTCCGTTTTAAAGTAAATATCAGTCAACCTTTTGATTTTTAAAATTTAGGTTTTTCTCCTTATTTGTGATTGAATAAACGGCAGATATACATAGTGAAAAATCTCTTGTTTGATTTCAGAAATATTTTTCATAGGTATACAGAGAGACAAAAAATTGCTTAGTTTTTTTTATGAGAATTTTAGATTTTATTTGATTATTACTGTTTTAGTTTGTATTATTGAATTTTATTATATTTTTAACTTTTTAGTTAATTCCATTTCATTAAACGTTAAGTAATATTTTTCTTCATAAATATCAAAAATATTAAACTGAAATCATGATGTTCCATTTTAATTTAATGAAGTAAAATTCAATAAAACTTGTAATGTAGCTGCAAGAAAGAATGGTACTATTTTAAAGATTTTATAAATTGTGGTTTTAAAACTTAACATGTTTTTTATATAGAACTTCAACGTTGATATATCTAAAAACTAAAACTCTTAACATATTAACAGTTTTTAAATATTTTTTAGGATTATATAACATTAATTGCGTACAAAAATTAGTGATATGTACATTAATTTCATAAAAAATACCTTAGTTTTAAAAATTAAACAAAAGTTTTAAATATTAAACAATAAAAAATCCAAAAATTTAATGTTTAATTTTGAATTTATGAAAATTGTATTTATCTTCATTCATAATTTTGTTTAATATTATAGCATAAATGTTTGAACTCTTAAATACTTTTTTTTGTTTGTTTTAACAAAAATGTAACTGAATTTAAAATAAAATATTTAAATCAAAATTTTTGTTATCACATTAAAATCTATTTTTACAAACATATTTATTCTGAAGAATGAAGTTTATTCTTCAATATTATTATTAAAACTTTAATATTCATCCCACAAATTATTTAATAGCATGTGTTAACACCAACAGGTTACTAAAAAGAAGTAAAAAATATTTCTAAAATAGGTTTCTACATTTAGTCTTTTGACCTGTCCAGTATAAATAAAAAAACTTTTTTTGACAAACTTCTTGTACATTTAGTAAAATGCATACTTCGTCAAGCATTTGAAATAAATGAGTGAATAAATATTGTCTGTATTTCTTGACAGACAAGATTCTTGGGGTAGAAAAAATATATCGATTTCAGTGAATACAAATGTAAAACTTCCACAAAAGAATGTGACAAGGATTTGGAACAGATCTTTTTAAGCCAATGGAGACGTAGATTGATTGCGATGCTCTTAATATGTTATATTTATCTTCTTTTAAAAATTAAATGGAGAAAAAACATTTAAGTAATTTTGATACAGTTGTTAATATTTAAATATTTAAATTCAGCAATTAAAGATTTAAATTCAGCGCTTAAAAATTGATGATTTAATTTTGAGAAAAATGCAGAAAGTATAACTGTGATATATAGAGGAAATTCTTTAATTTGTAATAGACTTCTCATGAAGTAAATTATATTTAATGACATGTAAAAATATAATATATTAGATCCAATATAAACTTTAGAGACTGTATATATAGCATGATTACTTAATGACACATTTTAAAAAATTTCATATAAAAGCCTTTGGTATAAGAAAATAACATTTCCTCTGTCGTAGTGTAAACGACAAAAAAGGAACCTGCCTAAAAGAAATCACATGTTTTATTGTACAGTGAACTCAATAGCAATTCCTCTCGGCAATAGAGTTTGAAATATAAAAGAAAGGAAATGCATAAAAATTGTAATACAATGATGCAAGTGGCATAAAGAAATAAAATTGTAGACATTTAAAAATGGCACCTGAAAGCTGCATGAAAAGTTTAAAAGTTTATTGCAGTTTTACATCCCATGGGACTTTTTCCCTTGTGATGAATGGGTGGTCCATTGCAATAAAAAAATGTTCTCTTTTGTATTTTCCCCTTGGCCCGTCAAGAGTTGGGAGGGGAGAATTTTGACCATTTCTTGGAAGTATAGAAGTTAAGTACTAAGTTTATGATAAAAAAAGTAACCAATGGAAAAAGTGGGAGGAGAGAAAGAGACAAATAAAAAGTAAAGGCTTTGAACCTGAAAAAAAGATACAGAAAATACCTCCAACGATGAGTATATAGAAGAGCAAGAAGATGCTGAATGGGGAACGCCTGGAATAGTGGTGTAAGAGGAAAAGACCTACCAGAGATAGAGAATACCTTCAATGATGATATAGAAAAGGAGAGAGAGTAAACACAGGAAGACAGAAGGAGTATACAAGGAAAAGATGAGGTAGGAAAGACAGCAGAGAGATCCTAAAGAGATGAGAGTGATAAGAGACCTACCAGGAATAATGCAAGAGAGTACTAGAGAGAGAGAGAACTATATGGGCACAGATACAACGGGATTTCAACATGAGCGATTCTTATTTATATAAAGGAGTGAGTCTTTTTAATCCTCTCTTCCTCATGACCCTGGCCACTTTATTTCGTAAATATGTTTTAAAGAAACTTCTATAATAATATAAAGTATAATCAAGAATCATATATGTTCAATGTAAATATCTAGATTTTAATGATTCAATAAAATTTTATTATTTTAACTTAGTCTTTCTGATTTGTTCTCTCAACTCTCCACTAATTCACTAGGAACCTGGGTTAGCTCCTTGTGTTTCTTTTGTACCGAGTTCCACCAGAACATCCTCTACATTTACATATTACTTAGTTTAAATTTTGAAAATGAAGACTATTTAGTTTTATCCTTAAGAAAGTTCTTAGAAATTATCTGAATTCCACATTGTGTCTTGAAATTAATTGTTTTAGTGTTAATATTCCTTTGAAAATATTAATGCTGGCATAATTTTAAAATTTATATGCAGTATTTTAATATCATTTAACAGAATTCTCTTATTAAAAAATTTTAACAGTTGAGAAAAATGTTTACCATATTGCATTAGCTTGTGTTTGCATGCATTCATGAAGAATGAAATTTACATCAACAATATTTCTAATTTAGTAATGAAGTTCATACAAAAACATTGGAAAAGTAAATTCGTGACCAATTTTTCTGTAAGTAATGTTTTTTTGTCAAGATGGCTCCAAAGGAATTTTACAGGTTTCATCCTGTCCTACATATGAATACATCTCACTATTTAAGGAAAATAAATAAAACAAAATAATATAATGATGTCAAAATATAGTAATCAAAAATGGTATTAAGACAAGAACTAAATACATTTACCTAAACTTATTTGAATTAATATACAAAATATTGGAAGAAGGATGTAAAGAAATGGAAAAATATACATTAACGTGATGCTTTAAAACCAACATTTTAGCCAAAATATTATCAATAAAATAATAAAGAGAAAATTAATAAAATATGAAGCAGATATTATATTTTTCTCTGATTATATTTTATTTTGTTCTATTTTCAACAAAGAAAATATTGCAATAAATCTATATTTTACTTTTTCTTTTAAAATAGAAAGTTTATTTCCATATATAAGAAACATTTATACATAGAAATAGTGTTCCTATTTCGTTTCGCAGCTAAAAGTGACAGTGGATTGTCATTATTATCGATATTCTCATGTTTCTCCTATTTGATACGATGAAAAATACGATAAACGATGCATTTGAGTATGAGGAACAAAATAATGTTTCGATTCCTCCCCCTTCACTTTATATATGCTATATCGTTTTAAGTTTCAGTTTCAAAAAGAATTATGTCTCGAAGAAAAGTGTGCAATATGACCGTAAAAAGGATTGGATTTAGGCAGTGAATTTCCAAGAGAAATCGTCCAAAGAGAATGAGATGTCTAGCGATTGAATTTGAGACAGATTTTGTTGAAGTATATATGAACTCGTCGACAGGTATTTATTCTTATGGAACTTTTTTATCTATAATATCTGTGATATTTGGAAGAGAAAAACTTACATTCCTATATAAGCAATTCGATTATATTTTTTCAATGTTTAGTTTGAATTTGAAAATTTGAAACTCGGCCAAAATGTATTTAATTTGAAAAAATATTACTTATTATTTTTTTTTTTATCTTATGATGTAAATTACATTTACGATGTGAAGAGTTTGCTTTCAAATTATTATTTACAGAAGAAAAATATATAAAATATCAAAAATTTAAAAATAACTATTAGTGTAAAAAATTTGTTGAATTTCTGAAACACTTTAATAAAAAAATATATATAATGAGCAGCCACTTGAATCATATATAAAACAAAGGTTATTGTACATATTTTAAAATATATAGATTCAAAATGTAAACATAAAAAAATTATTATTATTAAACTCGTCATGCATTTTTACTTCATTGTTAAAATAAATTAATAACTATTTTATGCTGAATAATTCAAATAAATTTTCTATACTAAACAGGTCAAATACACTGGTCAAAACAATTAAAGGATATTGTAAGTTTCATATAATATAAAGATATAAGAGATATTTTTTTGCTGAAAAAGAATTTTTGAAAGAAGAGAATCACAAATGAAAATTTTTTTGATTTTTCAACTGTGTAGTATGCCAATTTTGAGTTCCACGTTAAAAACGTCGCTTCAGCAGACGAGAATGAAATTTGACTTTCAACTGAATGAAAGTGAAAAAAAGACAATGAAGACAAGAATGATCGGCATTCAGTGACGGTTTTGTTACGATGAGTACGATGTCTCAGCGAAGTCATTTAACTGATTTAGAAGCATGGAGAGTTGTTGGTAGGATAGAAAAGGGCCAAACTCAAGCCGAAGTAGAGCAGGCCATTGGAGTGTCACAAAGTGTGATTTCCAGGATCTGGAACCGCTTTTTGGAGACTGGAAGTGCAGGCCGAAGACCATGGCAAGGTCGTAGATGGGCTACAACAACCAAGGAAGATCGTTATTTAGTGTTAATGGCTTGGAGACACCAAAATATAAACGTTACTCTTTTTCAACAACACCTTTACTCGGCTACTGACACCACGGTTTCAACTCAGACTATTCGAAACCAGCTCCATGTTGTCTGTATGCTCGCCGACCGATGGTATGTGTTAAACTAAGATCAAGGCATCGTCGCGTCCGCAGGGAGTGGGCAACTGAGCATGTGAAGAATGGAGGAGAAATGAATGGAGCAATGTTCTTTTTTCTGACGAGTACCGTTTTTCTGTTCATCCTGATAATAGGCGTATTTTCATCTGAAAGGATCGTGGCAGTAGGAATAATCCTGCGTTCATGCACGAAAGTGTCAGATTTGGCGGTGGGGTATGGCGCCATCTCTATTGACGAGTGCACAGATCTCTTTATCATTCTAGATGGACTTTTGACTGGTCGCCGATATAGGTATGATATCCTCAGACCCATTGTAGTCCCTTACGCTGCAGCAATTGGAAATGACTTCATTTTAATGGACGATAACTGCAAGCCACATCGTGCTAACCTGATGGAGGATTTCCTTTACCAGGAAGGAATGGAATGGCCAGCGTGTTGTGCAGACATGAGTTCATTGGAGCACGTTTGGGTCGCTCTAGGAAGACGAAATGCTGGCCACCAAGCACCCCCCACAAACTATCCAAGATTTGGAAATAGCTCTTCTGGAAGAGTGGGACAGAATACCCCAACTCGTGATTAATAGCCTCATTGACTCCATGCCTCAAAGATGTTCAACGTTGCTGGCCGTCCGTGGAAACCATACCCCCTACTGAAAATGACTTTCTTTGAAGACAAAACCTTTTCTTATTCTTTTTTTTCTCACACGCACAAGTTGTGTTTTTTCCTTTTGCACACAAATGAGCAATAAATGCATTTCTTTCTGCCAAACATGTGTAATTTATTTTCATATAACCTACTACGTCTGTCAACCACATATCAATCAGCTAAAAAGCTTCCCAGCCACAAGATCAACCTAAAACCACAATATCCTTTAATTTTTTTGAGCATTGTAATTTCTTATATGCATCAATACTAATAAATCTATAATATTCCGCGCTTTAGAAAACAATAAAGATTAAATGTGTATAAGTACCCATCAAACACACAAATGTCAGTTACATTAAGGGCCGAAATCATATTGCCGATAAGAACAGTATCGGAGCGATACCGGCAAATGGTACCACTACCGGTCAAAACATGTCAGGCCTGGGCAAATGTGGGTCGAATGTATGGCACGGCTTTGGAACGGTATCGGCAATGCCGACGTAATCATTTGCCCGTTATTTTATCGATGCCATTTCATAAGTGGACCGAATGCTTTTGATAGGTGGCCCAGCATTGGCAACCAGTAAATAACTTATAACATGCTCCCTTAAAAGAATTTCTTTTTTAATTTTAGATTCATGATTGTTTTTTTTTTGTTTGAAATATTTGTTTATTTTTGTTTAAATTCCAATATCACTTAGGCTGTTTACACATGTTGCATTTAATATTTCGTCTAAAACTGTTAAATAGCGCTTTACGGAAAAAAAGTCTCTAAAAAACATTTTAGTTCCTATTATTAACAATTGCAAACAGAACATTTTTACTATGCATTTACTAAATAGGTATTTCAAATATTTTTCATTATATTCCTGTTTGATTGAAATCAAGATTCTTTCATTCAAAATTTTAATATTTATGTGAGAAAGCTGTTAGTTTTAAATGCTTTAACTAACAGTTATTACAAATATCACAACTTTCTACAGTGGAATTAAAGTGTATATTTAAAAATATTTTTTTGTACTTGAGAAATAAGTTTCCTTAACATAATTATTTGATGTATAGTAAATTTATTATATTTATTTGACTAAGTTGATGTAATTTAAATAATATTTGCTTATTGAAAATAATGATTTAATATTAAATTATTTAAATATTTTTTCATTAAATAACAATTTCAATGTGACAGAAATAAAGCAATTTTATTAATAATTTGTGTGAATTTTGATAAATACAATGATATTGGAGCACAGACATTATAATTTTAATAAATTTTTTAATGCAAATTATTTATAATGTAAGTCATTCTGAAATATATGTACATGAAATAAAAATGTTAATTTTAAAGAATAAAAATTTATATTATTACATGTTAGTTTAATTTAATAGCAGTATATACAAAACTTAAAAATTTCTCTTAAATTATTCATTTTTATATTCTAAATATCCTCACTTATTTGAAATCCACAGTTTTGCTTTGCATAAATGAAAAGAAACATTTTTTATTTAAAACAATTTATTTGTAGTTTTTTTAGTCAATTAACACAAATGATTTATGCAGTTATGAGAGGCACCTTCATACCTCTGAAAAGAGGATAAAATAATAAAAGTATTCTTCAAAGAAATGCTGAAGAAATAAAAAATGCTTGTTAATGTAATTCTTATACTAAAAATATTGAATGGAAAAACATTTATAGTTATTTGTATGAATGCTAATGTTCTATTTTTCAATGAAATTGATCAATAAGATTTGGATAAATTTCTGTAATGATTAATGTACAATTATTTTTCATTTTTTTATACAGTGAAGATATGAGACAAAAATTTTAGGAGTATAATATTTATTTAATAAAGAGCAAAATTATTAAAATTACAAAAATTAAGTTTTTTTTCAATTTACAATAAATATAAAATAAAACTTAGTACTAAAACTGGCATTAGCTCTGGTTTGTTTTGTCAGTAAATGTACCTATAAAGGTTGGGTTTTGTGGTGCAAGGTCCAAAGAGGACAAACTGCGTACCTATAAAGGAGAATTCTGTTTACTTTATAAATATTCATAATTTTACAGTAGACAAAAATAATAATTCATGATTCAATTGACTTTGTAAAGATATTAATAAAATCCATTAGACTATGTAATTGAATTGGTAGTAATTCATGAAGTGCAACTATTTTCACAAGAATTTTAGCACTTATCGCCATCTTACAATCAACATTTTGTAAGTACCTAAGCAAAATTGCATTTGAACACACCATTTTTATCTTATCAACATAAAAAAGTAAGGAGACCAAAATTATTTACAAACCTGTAATATTAATGCACACGGAATTATTTCTGTAATATATATGTAAGTGAAATATCTATAAATTATTTATTAGCAGTTGATATATCTCAATTTCTAAATGAAAACATGTATGTGTTTCATGATTATATGACATAATGTTACTTACTCTAATATCTCAAAACATGATATTATTACTCATTCTAATCATTTTAATTTTCTAAAGTTTGTCTATAAATCCTTTCTATATTAAAATATTTTTGATGAAATCTATTTGGTTATAAAACTATTGTAAATGAAAAATATGCAAAAAAAATAGCTTAGACAGTATAAGAAACTGATATAGTATTAATTTCTATTGAGATAATTTTCCTAATAGTAATTTGTGACAAACAATGAAAAGCAATATTTTTCTATCTATAATTATCAAAAATATTTTCTAGCCATCATTTTTCTTACCCAAAATTAAAACTATGGGAAAGCTGAAAAATAATAAAAATAAGGTCTGATAAGAAAGAAAATAAATATATCCACATATTGAGAATTTTCTTTTTAATTTGCTTTAGAAATATGTCCATATGATAGAAAAAGGGAATGAATTACAATATTAATTTTTAAAATAGGGAAACCAAAATAAAGCAAAAAAAGTATAAGAAGAGAAATATGATTTTCTCACGTTTTTATGAAACTAACTGCCAAAGAAAAAAATCACCATGAGTCTGATTCTTAAATTTCACCTTTAATTATTATTCAATTTCATCATTTAATATAATATATAATTATTTCAGAACAAGTAAGAAATATCCTTAAATAATGAAACAATTTATGACAGAATATGTAAATCATAAATAGATAATTATTTATATTTAAACATGTTATATTTGAATAATGAATTCTTGATTAAATATTTAAGTAAGTTTCAAATGTTCTTAAAGTTTAGAATTTTAAATTTTAGTTAAAACATTTTTAAATTACAATAGAACAGTATGAATTAAATTTTTATTTTATATGCAAACAACTTGGAGATTCATTATAAAAGGAAATTAAATAACAAATACAAATTATTTTATAATTGAGAAATATATTAAATGTATGGCTAATTGAAAAAATATGCAAGAATGATCGAAAATAGAAAATATTTCATTCAATGGAAAATTGAAATTAAATTTAATATTTAATAATAAAATTTTTAAAAAATGTATATTAAAATTAAAATGTTCTTAAAAGAGTATACTTACATATTTATGTAGTTCATTTTAAATAGAAAAATGATATTCTATAATGTCAAGATATCGAAATAGAAATCCAAAATATATAACGATAGCATATACTTCTAAATTTTAAATAATTCTAAATAAAATGAAATAAAATCGTTTGATTTGCAATTATTATGTTGAGTATTGCCAGATGACAACAAAATATTAGTACTTTTTTTCCTTAAAATATCAGCTAATTACTAAATTTATATCTATTAATTTTTAAACTCCCTTTGAAAACGATATTTTATTGCCTAACTTTTTTCTCTGAAAAAATTTCTATTTTTCATTTTAAATAAAATAGAAATGGAGAAAATTTACTATAAAATTATCGTTTGCTCAAAAATAAAAGCAAAATATTTGTTTCTGAACTCATCAATCTGAATTCAATAATGACTGCATTTATTATTCGCAACTATCAGTTTTGTAAAATAAAAAATGGAATCATATTTTCAATATGCTTAATTAATCAAAATAATATCAGAAAATATTAGAATGTTTTCAGGAACGAAAAAATTTTGGAAATTATCATCACATTGATTTTTAAAATATCATTCAGCTTGTCTTACTTTTCAAACAAATATTCCTTCCATATAATAAACCTTTAGAACTTAAAATAAAATCTGAAATTAACACAACAAGATTCTAAATTTAGTTTACCCATTCTTATTATTTCATATTTCAACTGTTTTATATGTTTTTTTAGTATTTCTTGGATAAAATGGATGTGATGAATATTTTTTCTAAATAAATAATTTGTTGAATTACAAAAATTAATTTTTGTCGGTCATACAACTGTTCTTCACTTTAAGAAAGATGGAAAAGATTTAATGACTTCATTAAATAAATTAAAAATGAAACTTTTAACAAAAAAGAGGAGTTTCTTGGATTTTCAACTTTTATACAAAAACAACGTAACAAATTTGAGCACCGTTAACTGACAAGGTCGACACCTCAGAAGCACCTCTCCATTTTACTCCATAACAGTGAAGAACATTGAAATTACAGCCTATATTAAGAGCCTCAATCTCATTAATAATTACAATGAATCTTCGGCCGTGTCAGGTATAAAACTCATTACTTCTTGATCATGAGAAGGACGGCTTTCTCAACAAAGTCTTCGCTGAAAATAATTCTCTATTTTGAGCGTGTAAACATTTTAAAATTACTTTCGGTACTGCCACTAAAAAGTCAAACATGCTCGATGAAAGATGGAAAGGTTTCATAATGAACATAAAGAGTATTTAATATATCAATTCATATATAGTGAATTGCAATCAAATTTATCAAAAAATATATATTTTTATTACAAAGAAACTCTTTAAAAGGGTATATTGCAGTATAATTTAATAAATAATATACTTACAGAAGAGAACTTAATTATTTTTAATATTTAACTGCTTTAAATAAGCAATAAGAAAATTTCAAATAACGACTGTTTTCAAAAGAATAGTCACAAAAGTAATAGAAGAAAAAGCAAATGTATTAGTCTATCCAATTTTGGATAATTAATCTTCATTTCGATGGGATTTGGATAAAAACCGATGAAACTTATTTCATGATTATCAAAATCTAAATATATTATCACACTGTTATATTAATGCTGTTTTGAATAGACAGACTTCTTAAAAATTATAAAATAATGAAAATGAAAAAAAAAAAACATTATCCTACGATTTCATGAGTTCTGAGTCGTTACCATTGTTGCTTTCGTGACAATGATAGTGTTGAATTCACAGCTGGAATTGATGGTTCCACTGACTTTAACAGTTCCGCAACAGGACCGATATCGCATATGACATTCGGCCTCGAATCGGAATGCAAGTATCAAACTTATATCGGCAGACGACATTCACAATTTGCCGGCAGTTAGCCGTATTAGGACCGATACCTGTTTCCGATAACACTAAAGTTCAAATTTTTGATGTCGTTTGCCGATACGGAAATGATATCGTTTCGAAATCACCATGCCAATGCCGACTTGCAACTGACAATACCGATATTGGCCCGTCCGGATGACGATAAGCTTGTGTTTTCTGGGAAACTCTTTAAAAGAGTGTATTGCAGTATGATTTAAGAAATGATATACTTACAGAGAGAACTTAATTATTTTTTATATTTAATTGCTTTATGTAAGCGATAAGAAAATTTCAAATTATGACTGCTTTCAAAAGAATAGTCACGAAGGTAATAAAAAAAAAAGCAAGTGTATCAGTCTGTCTAATTTCGGATAATTAATCTTCAGTTCGTTTTGATTTGGATAAAAGCCGATGAAACACTTTTCATGTTTATCAAAATCTAAATATTTTAGTTTGGGGAAAAAGAAATCCATTATTTTTACGTGAACTTTATGTAACTTCTTTTGGAGTCACTTTGTAAAAATGTTTAAAATAGCTTTCATGTAGAATTTTAGGTCTTGCGCGTTACGACTGCTGACATGCCCTTAACTTCGATCATTTTTGATATTTTATAGAAATTTTCGACGATGCTGCATCCACATGCGAGGTGCATCTCTAACATCAAAAATACCCGAACGGAATCGACGAAACAAAAATTGTACGTAACTGGTTGTTACAGTCTTACGATAAACACCTTTCACAATTTTAGCCTCTCGGCTATCTTTTTCGCCGTTACAAGAGAAAAACGAAAATGTATCGAATTTTCTGTTTGTTGTCTTCCATTTTAAAACCTTGTACTCGTAACTGAATTAATCAAACAAAAAACCGCAAGAGGATATTTTAGTGTCAAATGTCACCTTTCCAATGAGCATAAATCTGAAATTGTTTGATAGATACCTCATGAGATATCGATCACTACAGACGTCTACCGAAAATATAATGGATTACTTTTTCCCCAAACTAATATTATCGCACTGTTTTATTAATGTTGTTTTGAATTGACGGATTTCTTAAAAATTGTAAAATACAATGAACGTTTAAAAAAAATACTTGTACCGATACTTTTTTCCTATAACACTAATGATCAAATTTTTGATGTCGTTTGCCGATACGGAACTGATATCGTTTCGAAATCACCATGTCAATGCAGACTCGTACCCGACACTGCCGATATTGGCCCTTCCGGATGCCGATAGTCTTGTGTTTGCTGGGTCAGCTTGTAACGATTATTGAAAAGATTTAAGGAAGAATATTGAGAGTATACGGTTCACTTTTACTTATTTTCAATAAATTTAGGTAGGTAATGATTACTGAAAAGATTTAAAGAACAGTATTGAGAGTATATGGTTACATTTTCAGTTACTTTCAATGTAATTTAGAATTCTTCCAAATGTATATAACAAGACAAAAACTTACAAGATTTTTAATTATAATACAATTATAAAGTTTATTAATATAATGTATAACACAATTATAAATAATATTGTTATAAGACAAATATAAATAATTAAATTTTTTATAATTGTGTTATAACACAGTTATAAAAAATTTAATTATAACACAATTAAAAAGTTTAATTATAAAATAAAGACTCGAATAACTCTTTTCTGATTAACACCCACTCTATTCTTTTTGAAAATCAAAATTTATAGTTTGCATATTAATTTTGTAGAAAGGCTTTGGTGTAGATTATGGGTGAGACAATTTTCTTAGACATAAAGGGAAGATATACAGCACAAATCAACTGTCAAACCTTTCTTTCAAACCAGAAGTTTAATATGTAATTATTGAAAAGGAAGTGAAATAATAACCCAATTAAAGGTATGACACATTGCAACTTTTGTTTGTGACAAAAATATAGCTTGCGACAGCTTTTCGCCAAGAAATATCAACAGTAATTCAACAGAATGAGCAAAAAATTTATAAAAGAAGTTCATTAATAAATTCATTTAAATATGAAAATACATTCGTGAAGTAAAGTGACAAAAATATATAGTTTACTCATACATATATATATAGCAAAATTTGATTAAACATGTCTAAAGTCTCATTTGTATTTATAACAAAGAAATAATGTCTTCACATCTTGACGTTTTAGAGAAATTAAAAAGAAAATGCATTTTAATTTCAAAATTGGATATAATGTTGTCCCTAATAATTTTCTGAAAACAAAGAATTTTTTGTTTTTTAAATTTCATTATCTTTGTGAAAATCCTTTGTTGCCATAAAAATAGAAGAATCTACTAAGCAAAAATTTAAAAATAGTATATCAAAAAATTCAATGTTTAGCTATACGTAAATCAATTTATGTGATGAAAATATACCTCAACAATAGAATATTCAACGTTTAATTTCTTTTAATTAAATAAAATAATGGAATTAATGTGAAAGTTTTATTTCAAAATAGAGAGAGAGAGAGAGAGAGTTTTATTTACAAAAATTAATCCATAACTACATTTATTAAATTCTCCTTTTTTACCATATATTTATAGAAATACGCACATTTTTGTTCTAAACTAGAAAGTGATACACATTTTAAAATTTTTTCAAGTCTTTTAAATTCATCAAGACTTATTAGACTAAGTTTATAAGGAGATAAATGCAATTTATTAGGAGCACATTAAGTATACTACTCAAAAGTAAGAACGAAAAAGACGATAAAAAGGACCAAGTCTTTGATTAGTTTCCCTAAACTATTTAACCTGCTCTAAGTTTTAATAAATTTTTCTTTTATTTTCATAAAACTCATTGATATAAAATACAACTGAAAAAAATATGCAAAGGTTAGAAGTTTTTTTTGTCACATTATTTCACATTATGTATTTTTTTAAACATTGGATTCACTTTTTTCCTTATGAAAAATCAATCCATTTTATAGTTTCAAATCATCGCTTCTATCTGTTTTATTTCTTTTTTGCGTGTAGAACGAATGATTAATACTCTCACCACTTTTCTCAGTTTTACTAAAGTTTTATGTAAAATGAATCGCATAAGTTTTTTACTACATTAAATTACTCAAGTTTCAAATCACGCACAATATTTTTTTCTTATCTTAATATTTTAATATTCTAATTGAACTAGAGTTCCAAATTTTGCTTCCAGTAAAAACTTTTACGAATTTCAATCTGCTCTTTTATTTGCTTATTTGATTAAAAAAATCTACTTAATTGATGTCTCCCACGGTTTAAATCAATGGAACATTAATTTGCACGCTTTATTCTAGAGTGAGATTATCTCAAAAAAGAGATTTTTTCTCTTTTTTCCAGATTATTTTTATCATACAAAAAAGAAAACGATTTTACAAGGTTTGTTTGAAATCTTCTGAAAGTTATTTTCAGATCTATGAATTACAAAAAGAATTCTTATTTTTAGAGACATTTTAATGATTTCAAAATGTTCTATCAAATAAAAAGCATATTTTATATGTACGTTAAAGGTGAATAGTTTATTTATTGATAACTATAACTTTGAAAATATTTTACAATCTACAATATGCTTAAAAAGAAGGATTTCATAACTACTATTGTCAGGTAGAGAAATTCTAAGGCCATATTTGTTTGAGAGAATTTCGAACCAGAAAATGAAGTTACTATTCAAATAATTTTCATTTTACAAGACGTAATTTACACGATTTATTTTAAGTTTCTTAAAAACTATTTTCAATATGAGAATAAAAAGAAAAACTTTCTTTTAAACTAAAATTTAAAATGATTCACGAAGGAAAAGATATTTCATAATTGTTCAACTGAATGGGTATATATATCTTATTCATATAAAAGTAACAACTTTTAAATTGTTTTACTCAACTCAAAAATACAAACATTCAGAAAAATAAATAATTTTTATTGCCATTTGTTATTCTAAAATTTTGAATTCAATCATTTTAAATCAAGCAGACATTTTGATCCTTTCCTATTTTCCGTTCATATTTTCCTTATTAAAAGAGAGCATGTGAGAGTGTGCGCATTTTATGTTTATAACTGATATTGCTTAGTAAATAATATAATATTTTATATGAATTCATTCTCTGACTGTTTCCTTGTATATAAAATTATCTTCTTCAAAAAGTAATAATGTTTAAAGTAAATATTTTAATTAATTAATTTCTCAGATAGTAATACTGAAGTGAAATGCATATCAGAGTAAGCAATTATAAGAAAACTCTTTTGAATACTTTTATTCAAGATATTTTAATGGAAAATAAATTACTGTTTTCCTATTTTGTGAGGATCATTAAGATGAGCATTATTATAATCTTACTTTCCTTACTTCTAATATTCTATCTTTATAAGTTTTAACTATTTCATTTTCATTCTTTTCTTTTGCAATTTTCTTACTATTGAAAAGATTATGATGAAAAAATTTTAGATTTCCTGTAATTTTTTTAAGCAATGCCAAACGTATTATTTTAATCACTGAGCTCTTTATTATTCTCCAGATATTATTCTTATTTTTTTTTGTAAAATTGATACAAAAACAAAATTTTCCGAATTTAGTGCTTTGATTGCTAATTTGCATTATAAATTTAAGAAAACGTATTATTGGTTTTGATGTTATAAAATTTATTTGTGATATAGGAAATTTCTAACAAATTTCTAAATTTCTAAATACATTCTTATTTTAATTGTACTCGCAACTCTACCGAGGTTTTAAATACTTTATCAAACTAAAAATATTTGCTAACTTTTATCTTCTTTAATTTAAAAATTTATTTTAATATACTCTATTGCTACAATTTATTACGCATTATATGTAGGTCTGAGCTATAACACTATTACTTGCTTCTAACTTTCTATCTATATTCAATTACCAATACAAATTAAAACTTGTGTTTTTTATATTGTTGATTTATAAATAATTATGATATTAAATAAAATATTTCTCTTATCAATGTAATTTTATTCTGTAATTTCTTGGCGAATTTCAAGCAGGAATTTACAAATTAGAGTTATGAAGAAATGATTTATGCAAATAATTTGAATATTATATCGATATGCATAATTGTAAGCTCATGCAAGTCACAGACTTTGTTTTAGACAAGCATATAAGTTCCATTTATTATAAGGAAGCATTTAAATAAATTTAAAAATTAACTTTCAATTTTTTGACTTTAATAGAAAAAAATAATTTAATTAAAAATATAATACCACGATTAAGTTTATGAATATATTTTCTTTTCTGTTTCAAGTCAACAAAAAGCTTTTGTTGCTTTTTTAATGAAACGGAGAAAATTTAATATTGCGCTTATTAAATTTCGGGATCCCCATTTGAAAATATTAATATGAAAAAATTTCTCATTAGTGTATTAAAACCATTCCGGGGAAACTTATTTTAATTTGCCCCCTAAGAACCTTATATTTAAATGTTCTATGGTAAATTAATCCAGCAAAAATCGACAAGAAACAAAATATGTAGGGAGGTAAGAAAATCAAATAACTGTTCTCTAACAAATTAATTTATTCTAAAATGGTAGAGCTCTTATGTACTTCATATATTCAGAACTTTTTTCACTGAATATTTTTTGTGAAATATTATTTCATTACGCTTCAATGTAATCAAATTAAATCAAAAGAAATGACCGTTTTAAATTAGGTAGATTCCTGTGCCTCGACTTTGCACCGCTTCCCTCCCAAGAGTTAAAGCCAGTACAGCTTGATGACTTTAAACAATTAAATTAAATGTTTAGTCCGACTAAGAAAGGATATATATTATTCACAGCATTCTGATGTAGTTTGAATTAAAAATACATTTTTGTTCATAATTTGGTCGCAAAAGTTTTTTTTTTCGGAAATGAAATTAGATTAGCAATCTCTTAAAAACTAAGTAGTGATTTAATAATATTTATGTAGTTTAAAATGAGAAAAATTAATAATTGTACCCGTTTTTTGTTCTTTCATTGTTCCAAAGAAGAATATTAAATGACGAAACTTGAAATTTAGACTGTCGAGCAAAAACGTAATTACTTTCTCTCCCAAGTAAAACTAGACTAACTACAATTATCTGATTATAATTGTTCCATTTTAAGATGATGGTGCTTTCTTTTAAGATAAGACTTTTTTTCTTTGTGTTTAGCATGGTCGCATAAGTTGTTGCTGATCTATCAACAGAAGCAATTAAAAGTAATATTAATTACATTTCTGCGATGTAAAACATTTAATATAGAAATGCTAGAATTTCAGTATTTTTTAGATGAGTAATAATATTTATTTAATCATTTTATATTTAAGTTAATGTTTATATTTAAACAATCATTGTATTTTAAAATATTAATTTTTCAATAGCATTTTTTATTATTCTACAACAAAATGGCTTTTTGGTTGAAATAAGAACAATCATTTATATTAAAGTAGTTAATCTGTAAACGAATGAGATAAAAATATTCACTCTAATTTTGGAATTTTAATATTTCAAAGTGAAGAATAATATTAGTTATAAAACAAAAATTGAAGTTTAAATAAGAATTTTTATTACTTTAAAAGTTTCTGAATACACTTTTTAATTACAAAAATAGGAATCCGTTTTTTTGAATAAATAGATAAAAATGTTTATTGAAATTATTTCCATTTTCAGCTATTATTTTTACTTACTTCAACGTTTTAATATAAAAAAAAACAGTATGGCGTAAATAATCTTTGTAGCTTATAAATAAGTTTAAGGAAAATTGAATTTAAGCAATACAAAACACAGTTAAAATATTCATTCTCAAAAAGAAAGCACATCTTCTTGCTTATTCTGTTTAATTCTGTTTGTAAATTTTATTTATTTGTCCAATTTTAATTTAATATTTTTAACAATTATATCATTATATAAAAAAATTTCACATGACAAATAAAACTTTCAACTTAGAAACTCAATAAAAATAAATGTCAAAAATTTAAGTTAGAATTTTATATATTTTTTGAATCAGGTGAATTTTAAGATGGAAATAAATGAAACTACTTATGAAAAATTGTCGTATTTAGTAGGAAATGTAAGTCTCAGAAAAAAATTAATGTCGAAATAATTCTGTAAGTAATCCATTAAGAAACACAAATTTTTAAAACTAAATAAATTCTAAATTGATTTAGGATTGTAATTTTTATAGTGGCAAATGGTGAACTTTAATTGATAACCAAACAAAACCTATTTTTAAATTCCTTATTCTACATAGTTTATAAATGTAGTGACTGTCTATTTAAAGATGAGTAAAAGATTATTTAAAGAAAAATTGAAGACTTAAAACTTCATTTAGACACTTCAAAAGATCCAGTTGTTCTGGGTGGCTTTGGAAATAATATATTACGCTTTGCCATATGCTTTTAGAATGATTATTAAGAATCCTTTGCGAAATCTTGCACGAAAATAGTGGTATTGTTAAAAAGCATCGAAATGAAATGTATCGAAATAAAATTTTGGTTATTTTGATACATTTCACTTATATGCTTCACAGTGATCCTCTAAACATTTTTGATTTAATATATTATTTAAAAAAATATCACATTTGATAGAAATATTTTTTCTAACAAATTGCATTCAAAATAAAGAAAAATGCTGAAAATCAGGTAATTGATTTTTTAAGACAATATTATTATATGGAAAAGAATAAGGAAAATGAAATGCGTTTCAAAGGTAATATCAAAATACAAGTGGGATTTGTAAACTGATATATGGAGTACTTAAGCAAATTTCATGGAATAATTTTCTTATCGTTAATTTCGATTAGAAGTAGTTAAAAATTTGTATAAATGATAGTGAAAATTTCCTAATCATGTGTTATAACATTTATACATTAAGATTTAAATGAGAAATTTATAATAAAAAGAAGGATACTAATTTGGTTATAAAGATTTTAAAAATTTATTAAAACAACATTTAAAGTTCTCGTCTAGAGAACAATTTCGCCTTTTTTCTATTCAGAATATTGAAATTTCATGAATGAAAATTGATACAATGTCACTACAAATATAAACTATATTTGAATTTTTGTGATACATAAAGACATAATGCATTTACAACAATTTTATTAAATTATATTTTGTCTATTTTTAATAATAAAAAAAATAGATATATTTTAGATCGGTTTGAATTTTAAAATTTTAGAAATTCGGTAGAAGTGTTTAAAATGCCCTTTTTTTATTTAAGGCTGAGAAAATCTCAATTTTATTTCCTTTTAAATATATTTTGATATTAATTATTGGTTCTTTAACTTTTAAACAAAATCTCAGTTTTTATTTTTAGAAAACAGAACTGATTATTTTTTCATTTTAATAGTGATTTTCCATTGACAAACATGGAAATTTTAATTCCGTTTTCAGTAATGTGTGTGTAATTTTATTTTCTGAGGATAGGATTCGTAATAATTGCAGAATAGGATCAGATTGACAAGCGTCTTTCATTAATTTCTGAATAAAAACTCCTCTATTTCTATTACTTGCTATGTTCAATGTTTTGTTCATGAAAATATTTAAGAAAGGGCTAACCTTGGTTCAATAGCATGACTAGCGGAATGGTTTCTGTTTCGATCTTAACGATTTTTGAACTATAGGAGATGGATGCAGTCTTCTGCTTTCTGCATATTTATTTGTAGTGAGTGCTTAGGAATTTTTCAGGTTCCCTTCCTTGCGACAGATGAATACAGTCCACTATGTATGAAAAGTCTTTTCAAAATTCAGTACTAAGTGAGTGAATGTTAAAAATATCTTATGACATTTGGATCTTAGGGTATTCACTATGTGGTACCAAATGTTTTCACACAACGTAGAATAAAAACCTTAGATAAATTATAAGAAATAAAATCTATTTTACTTACACACACACACACAACACACACACATGGGTACCTTGTCAAATATTGCTCAAATTTATTGCAATTGTTTCCATATTGGAAATTTTTTGATATTAACACAACTGCTTATAATTATATATTAAAAGCACATGCAGAGAGAGAGAGGAGAGAGAATTTTATGAAATGTTTAGAATCGATATCTATCCTTGTCATACTTATACGGGTTTTTATTATATGATGATAGTTAGAAAAAAAAGCAGAACATTATATTGCATCAATTTCAAACACTGGAATTAAGATCCACTTGTGATTGGACTACATTCATTGTAATAAAAAGATCTAGCTTTGATTCAAAAAAGTTTTCATTTTAAGCTGATGTGTTGAGTTTCTCTTTCAGCATTAGCATAGTTATGAAGTTGCCACTGAAACTGGTAATATTTCTTATAAAAATTCTTTAGAAATATAATACAAAAGGTGGATATACAAATGTGTAAAACAAAGGATTTCAGTTGTTTGCATCCTTTATATGTGGTTAGTTTTTGTAATTATGTGTTACCATTATATGTGGTTAGTTTTCAGTATATGTTATGTGGTACGAAAACTAATTAGATAAAATTTTAAAAAATATAAGTGATTACTCTTATAAGCCTCTGACATCTATTAATCACAATAATTTAAAAAAATCCAACTCTTTTCAACTGAATTTCATGATAGAATTCTACATGTATTCTATTTTTCTGTTAATGATGAAGTGATATTTTCAGTCTTACATGTAAGGTTTTGTAAAAACCATTTTCAGAAACAAACAAAGTCAAACCAAGTTTTGGATATGAAGATGGTGTGCTTGATATTTCAATAACCGGAAATATATACAACTGAACGAAATTTAATTACGATTTTCATAGATGTGAAACAAGAAAATGTTTAGTAAGCATTTTTATAAACATAATGAAAAACTTCTTTTGTAAATTTCCATAAAAATTTTAAAAATGTATTTATTTAAATATAAATCTTGAAATATAAAATGTTTTGAAGAAAAACTACACTTATTAAAAAACTGAATAAATATTAAAATTTGTTAATAGACAGACTTTTTTAAATTTAAATTGCTTTAGAATAAGGATATATACAAAAATGCTACAAAATCTTTTTATTTTAATGTGATTAACAAATACTTTGACTACATGTACTTTATTTATATTAATATTTTGAAACTTTTTAAAACAGTAATATTTATTTAAATTAATTCAATGAGTATTTTCATCCAACAATATAATTTTCTTTTCATATTATCTCATACAAAATTCATGATAATTTAAAACTAAATATTTAAATACGTATGGGCTAATGTACTTACTTGCTCAAGATTAGAAATAAAAAAAATTATTTAAATACGTAGGCAATCTGAAGACATAAAAGTTTTTTTAAAATTTCCTTTTATGTAACTTAAATTTTATGTGGATAAAGGGTGAGTTTATGTTGAGGAGTAAATGTAATGAATGGAATAACAAAAACTAAAATTGCTGGAAAAGCATTCCATAACAAGTTTTTTGAACATTGTTTACAAGAGAGTTCAACCAATTAATTATCACTGAAGTAAAGAAACTATTTTACATGCATTTAAGATTATATGAAAGGGCTTAGAATGTTGTAAATGAAAACACACAGTATAGTACACGTTAAACATTTTTAATAAAACTTTACTCGCAATTAGAAGATTTTGCAGAAAAAAAATTAAGTTAAATATTTATGGTATTTCATGGAGAGCTTATGTAAACATTTGGTATTTTTTTAGTTTTCACTCGTATGAAATACTTTGCTTAGTGTTATTCATTTTTACTTGTGAGTAAAATGAGTGAACATTTTTTGAGTGAAAGTTACATTGTAAAACTTTTATAGTTTCTTGCAAATTATTTTTTCGCATTAATGACATACTTGTTTGAACTAGTTTAGTTGACATAGTTGTTTAAAGATATTTTTGGTCATTTTCTTGTAACAAGTATTTCGTGAATTTTAAACCTTTATAAATAAGTTATATGTGTTAATTAACTTACAAGTAAATTATATGATCAATTTTACATAAATGTTTGCCTCTCCAATGGTATTACATTTAAGGTTTATTTTTTAAAATGATTAGCAAGAAATAAAAATAAATTTTATTTAAAAAAAACTTTCTCCCATGTAATTTGTAGTTAAAAATCATATAAATTTTTTTTACATCCTTATTTTAGTCACGTTTACGATATTAATAAAACTTTTAAATAAATTTTTCTAATTGCATAATCTTTCATACCATTATTTTTAGTTACATAATATTTGTTCCTAAATCTATATTTAATGAAATTTTAAAGTCAATCGCTGATTAATAATATTCTGTAAAATTATATACTGAACTCTTATAATATATACCTCTAATCACCAACTATCTCTCACGTATATTATATAATATTTAACCATACTTAAAATAATATTTATATATTTCAAACATTCAGTTTCCCTTTTATAATATTTTTCCGTTATTTTATGTATTGCTTTTTACTATATTTTCCAATTTGTTTACTAGATCTTACTATTTTCTGACTATCTGTAATCATTTTTAAAAAGTTTTTAATTTGAATTATTTAGTTTTATTTACAAGTTAGCATATCAAATTAGTGTTTGCTATAAAATATGATCAAAAGCATTAAAGGTGATTTGAAATATAAAATTCTTGCTTAGATATTAAAATATTTGATAATTTATTTTTATAAAGCTAAATAAAATTATTCAATGACATACAAAATAGAAAATTACAAGCGTAATACTTCCAGATATTGCTAAAACTTATTATCTAAACAATTTGTTTATTCATGATTGACGTTTCTAAAAAATATCGTAGAAGTCATAAAATGTTTAATATGTTGTTCTACATAGTAGCTTGTAGATTTACATAAACTTAATTAGAAGTAATATTAAAAAATTATAAGTAACAATTAGAATAATAAATATTTTTGATTTTGTATTCAATTAACTCTCGTTTTAGTAAATACAGTTGTTAAAAGTTCAATAAATTGTTTTCACAATAATATATTCCTTGTGTGTGTATTATAAAACTGCACAATTAGAGAACTATATTTTGGATTGAAATGAAATTAAAAAAATTCTAGAAAATATTTCACAGATTACAAAATTGCAAATAATATATTTCTTGTTAATTTATAGAACTATTCATTGCAAATTATAAGTAGTATTTCATATTTTTATTCGGAGAATTTGGAAGAAACCAGTAAAAACACATAAAGAAACTTGTAATGCTTGCCAAAATATTTAAATAATCATTCATAACTCGTTCTAATATTAAATTCTGAATGCATCTCTTATTTAAAGAAAAATAAAGTAAATTTAAATATATTAATAATTGATTTGTTTAATATTGATTTATGTTAAATTTACATCAAATTAATATATAGAAATAAAAATAGCCGTTTTCAATTTAATAATACGGCTATCTAATGAAAACTTCACATCAAAAAAGAGGCTGTGCAAAATTTGCATCATGTTTATACCTCAAATGAATTTGCAAATAACTGTAATTTCAGCTGATCTTCACATAATAGCAGTTTATAGCACTTGGATAGTTATGAATGTGAATAAACCCCCCTGTAGTTTTGTTCTCTTGTCTCTGAAGAAAGGAGAAATTGTGTCTTTGGAGATCTTAAATTATTTTTTTTCATTCAAACCTTTGCGCATACAGTATGTATAAAAAAACTGACTGTGTACTATTCAAATACATTTTTGAGTTTGATTGAGAAAAGGTTGTTGCCTATAATGACTGCAAAATAATATTTGCTAGAAATCATTCATCTTATCAATGTAAGAAGCAACAGTCGTGAGAATATAAAATCGCTGAATGCAAAAAAAAAAAAAAAAAAAAAAAGATAGATAGGCAACTTTGATTGCAATCGTCTCGTCACTCCACTGTTCTTGGAAGGAGACATATATAGTTTATGTCCTTTATAGATGGCTTTGCTTGTTGCCATCTCAATGAAATTTTTATAAAAACATCTCAATATTTATCTAAGACATTGAATGTTGATACTATCAAAGAGAATTGCCCATGATATGTTAATTGTTTTTGGAAATGAATGATTGATATAGATATTAGAATGTTGTTGTTGCTTATCCCCCTGATTCAGGAAAGCCTTACACCAGGTCCAGAAGATCTGGCATAGGGTAGTTTGCAGCTTCTTTTTGGAGAGGAACCACAAGGGCTGAAGACTGACTTGTCCTCTGAACACACATGCCATAGGTACCCGTTTATAGGGTAGACAACCATTCATACAAGGAAAGGGCAAAGACAGGAGAGAGAGAGAGAGAGAGAAAATACAACCATGCCCGAATCAGGATTCGAACCCAGACCTCCCTATCCGCAGTCAGGCATGCTAACCACTAGAAGGAGTAGGCGGCAGATATTCGCATAGAATGACATTATGTCTTCAGCGGACTTACGCTTCTAGAGACTAAATTAGTGGAAGCACCACAGCGAGGGTCGCAACATTTTGGAGTAGTATCGGGCTTCCCTTACAATCTTACCTGTATGTGTTATTAGTACATTGACCAATAAAATTTTGACTAAGGATTAGCAACCTGTTCTTCATTAGCAGATATGGTTGCTGAATAGTTACACTTTTACCCTGGATTCAACAATTGTTAAATTTAATTACTTTTTGGAAGCGGATGTTGGTAGTGATTTGGAATTTATTTCAAACTGGTTGTGCATAAAATGTGCGCAGATTGACAAGCAAGCAGACCTGTTCATTTTTCATGCATTTAGGCGAATCACTTGACTTAGTATTTAGGTAAATTACGTGATAAAGCCTTTATGTGACTTCATGCATTTAGGTGAATTACGTGAAAATACAATTCACGTTCATAAGTTTTAAACATTGTTAAATGTTTTCCCTTAGCACAATGAATAGCATTTCATACCTGACTTGCCCATTCATCATATCTGTCGACTATTTATAACATCTAGTCGCACTTGTTGGAAAATAATCATCTTAGAATACAAGACACATACATACACACACTGTAACGTTAAATTCATAACTCTAATCGGAAAATGTAAGAAACCTTGCAGCTCTAAATGCTTTATTATTTATAAAATAAAATATATAATAAGAGATTTTCATTCTTACCAGTGATAGAAGAGATTTGCTTATGGTCATTTGTGAGTTAATGAGACTGCTATCAAATGAAAATTTCACATCAAGAAAGAGTAGTTCAAACAGTGAAAAATTTGCATCATATTTGCAAACTGTAACTTCAGATTATCTGCACATGAATGGCAATTTTAGTAGCACTTGCATATCATAAATTAAAGGGACTACGATAATTAATTAAGGGTTTCGACATACCTTAGGCTTTCAAATTGTAATTTATAAGTAGTCCTATTGATTTTTTATTCAATATAATAGCTTAGGGACCTTTTGAATGTTTTTTCTGCAATCCTTAGTAAACATTTACAGTACACAAATTTTTCAAAGTTTTATAACCATGAATCATCTCTACATCTATGAGGTTTTATAACGTAT
Source organism: Latrodectus geometricus (assembly GCA_026290005.1). Taxonomy (NCBI): domain Eukaryota; kingdom Metazoa; phylum Arthropoda; class Arachnida; order Araneae; family Theridiidae; genus Latrodectus; species Latrodectus geometricus. Next base: position 305,694 of record JAPDSC010057293.1, read on the forward strand.
TCCTCTTAACATTCAAACATTTCCTACAATTCATTCCCAAAATATATATCCTCATATTGCTTGCAATATTATATAATTCAATAAATTTCATTGCTTGTCTGGCCCGCATATTCTTAAGATCTATTTTTTATCCTATATGTCTTATGATTGACTAGAGAAAGATGTAACTTGAATTCGGCCCATCTTTAAATACTATACATCGTTTTTGAATTTATTTCTATTTCTAAGTGAATAATTTATGCCGACAATTTTGAATTTACTTTTTTAATAAAAATTATTAAAAATAAAGATGATTTAATGATTTTCTATGATGATAATTAATTAGCTTTCTGTAAATATGAAATAAGTTTTTTTGAATTTCAATTGTCTGTACACACTATAAAGCTTTAATGAAATCTCAGCCGAAACAACATGATTAGTTTTAATGGTAATTGCAACATTTTGTTGAAAATTAAGAAAATAAGAGAGAAACATTTCAAGTTAAGGGAAAGTGAATGCAGTATGAAACATTATAATTAATGTTTCTCTTAAAAATTAAGGCTTCAAGTTAAGCTTATTTTAATTACCTTTTACACTTAAGTTTGATTCTTAACTTAGAACGTTTCACCATTTTGTTTCATGCATTTTGCAACAAATGTTTGAAAAAATTAGATAATTTGAAAGTTTTACTTTTTTGTCACCTGAAAATGAATAAATAATCTCCGTTCTCATTGATAAATAATATAATGTTGATAATTTCAACAAAATAATTTTAATGTTACATAATGTAAATATAAAATGATATTTCTCTCCAAAAATGAATTAAAAGTATATGAAATAAAGTTTGCAAATCAATGTATTAAAAGTATATTAATATTATATTGCACCTTGTATGATTGTATCATATCAATAAATTGCTCATATTTAATATTGTTTAGCAAAATAATTATAAATACTAAAAAATTATTCTGATGATATATGTAAGCTCTCAATAGTTTGCATAGACGGAAAAAATAATGAAACAGTCATCAATATCTTATAATTCAAATTTGCATTTACCACAAAAAATAGAAATACAGTTTTTCAAAGAGTTTCAATTACACATCAATTGAAGAAAAGTGACCTAATGGAATTTAAGAGCCTATTTAATCGATATAGAAATGATTTTTTAGTCATCTTATTTCTACATCAATATATCGATGCAGAAACGACGTTGATTGATTGGTTCCCATCTCGAATAAACTACTAATGTAAAAACTCACAGGAAAGAAAAGGCAGATAAACAACACACAAACTATTTTATCTCCTCATTAAAAAAAGAAAGAAAAGAAAAAAATATATTCCAGGATATTATTAAAATGAGATTTTTAGTAACCTGAAACTACTTTTATTATTTATATTCCATTATAAAGTTTAATATAAAATCTATATAACTGGCTATATAATGAAAGGATAATTAATAATTATTAGTAATAATACCTATAGATTATTAATTTCCTACTAACCAAAAAATATTAATAAAAATAATTTTTAAAGCACGTGTTACATTTAGGGAAGCAAAAATTTATTGACTATGTATCATGATAAAAAGAGAACACATTTTAAATTTCGATAAAAACAAATCAAAATTAGTTATCCTATTATAAATAAAACAATAGTTTTATGCATTTAATAATAGATTTTATATCCAAAATTAGTTTTTATATTTTAATTATAAATAAATTCATGCAACTATATTTTTATTGAAGTTTTAGATAAAAGAAACACTTCAAGACATTTATGCATTTAAAATATTGTATTCTTTTGAAGTTAAGAAACAACTTTATTTTTTGGATAATGCAATAAAAATATTTAGATAAAAAATAAGCTTTAATGGATGAAGAACTTTTATAAATATTTTTAAAACTTTTACTATCAAATGTTAATTTCCTTTTATTTTAGATTTCTATTAGTTTATTTAATCTCTTTATTTCTCGTATTTATTCCAGAATAATTTATACTTTTCTGTTATAATATTCTAATTGAGCGTTTATTATTTCATTTTACAAATTTGATCTTATTTTTATTTTTCAATTTTACATATCTTCATTTTGTTTTATTACCATTGAGGGAATTATGAAATTTCTTTTTTATTTAAATAACTGAATAGTGGGAAAAGAGGTAAAAGTAAAAATTAACTTTTTCATTTTAATGTTACTTAAACATTTTATATCGTTTCTAACAAAAGATCTTCTATTTCATAATTTGCTGTTTGCTTAATTAAATAATTTTGAGTTTATGTATATGTGTGTGTGTTTGTATGAATGCTTAAATATGTTACTTACCAATAAAAATGTTTGGTCATCCATGCAAATACAGATATCGGTGGTCCAGATCTCAGCATCTGTAGTTTTATATTGTGTAGAAAACTGTGTTGACATAAGTCGCATGCAAGATGCCATGAAATTCAACTTTCTGACTTGGAGAAATTCAAAATTGTCGAATATCGTAGAAATGGATATCATTAAGAGTAATATCTAGCGAGTTTAACATAGCAAAATTGAATGCGACTTTTTTGTTTAAGAAATGGGAAGTTAATGGTGTTTGTCAGAATGGGTTTCAATCCAGCAAGCCAATGAAACTAAGATATAAAGACAGACGACCATTGTTCATAGAAATTTGGAAAAGTCACATAACCTATGGCCCACATATTTCAGAAGTTCCAACAAGCATTCGGAACTGTTTCGATAAATAATATCAATAGGAAAACATAATTTCTTAGACTTGATGCATCACATAAGTCTTTGATAAAAAAAATTCAAACGTGATACTCGGTTAAGGTGATCTGCGCACCTTTAAAAAGATCAGTTGGTGTTTAAGAACAGGTTTTCTATAGTCATGAATCCAGTTTCAGTCTCTATAGTTGGTTAAGTCTTAGTTTAGTATATGTCTAGAGAACTCCTTTTGCTAGAATGAATTATGTTTACAGTAAAATTTGGCGAAGGTGGAGATATGATCTTGGGATGTTTCTCATGGTATGGACTATCATAAATTGGGTCTTTGACTCCAATTCATGACAGGCTCAACATTGATGCCTACTCCATCATTTTAGATAACTATGTACTTCCTACCCTAGAAATTTTACAGGTTAAATCTTTGTTATTTTCAATATAACAACACCAATTGTCATGGTATTATGTCCAGCATGGGTTAGTATACTGAAGGTGGGATAAGCAATTGAAATTGATAGTCTAGAGTCCATACTTGGATCGTAAAGAACATTGCAGACATGAGTTGAATCGGTGAATTTAAGGGTGTTGCAACAGACTAAAATCGGTGAAAGAACTTGCATTTCTTCTCCAAAATGAATAGAAGAAAATACCACTCTCTATCACCGAAATACTTGTGAAAAGTATACTTGAAAGGAGAAAGCTGTAATTGTTTCCTGTCTCATTGAAGGCTGTAATCATCGAGTCTACTATCTGTAAATGAATAAATTGTTTATTTCTTTTATAGCATGTGTACAAATACTTTGAAAGTATACTGGTACATATATATATATATATATATATATATATATATATATATATATATATATATATATATATATATATAATAAATGATTAGGCTATTGTAGCATGGAATGCTAAAGTGTTGTACTTGTGCAGAAAAGTTACACATTCAATACCAGAAAAATCCCAAACAAGTAGTGTTTCAGTCATTAATGGTGACTGAAGTTGGTGAAATAGGCCATGATTGAAATGTCTCTTGCATAAAATGATTTTCCTGAGAGTGGCAGTCTAGTCTGGGGTTCTTCAGCTCGGTCCTGGCTTTTAAACTACGAGTACCTACAATCAATGAGACATTCAAAGTGACCTGTAGGAAATTAGCTAACAAATCAGTTTTTTGTTGTACCGAAAGGTGAAATAATTCTAATATCATCAGTTTTAAAGAATATTTACAAAGCTATGCAGATAATAGTTGATACCACCAAGTTTCCCTATACCATCAAGGAGCTTTACTAGTTTACATACATATACAATAAATGGGTATAAATGCATAAAATAAATATATTCAAGCATTTATATAAATGCCTACGTATATGTACACATGTATATAAATGTATATATATTTGTGCATTCACTAGCCATCCATTTATAAATTTTTGCATTTCTGTATTACTTAAAAATTTAATTTTTTTTAAAAAAATGAAAATTAACAAAAGTAATGTTGTAATTTGAGATTTTTGATTTTAAATTACCCTTCTCTTCTCTGTGTTAGCTCAGCATAAAAGAGAGAGTAAAATTTATAGAACTTGAATTTACAAAACACTTTTCAATAGAAATGAATTTCTTTTAAAATAATTTTTGTTTTAAATAGAATAAGTATATTGAATGAGAAATTAAATTTGTAATGGTGTGGATCTCTAAATATTATATAAAATTGTAATCATTAGTTAATATTTGCTTAAACAAACTGTTACCTTTTTCAAACAAGATAACATTATGAAAGTCCCAAAAACATATTTCCTTTTAGTTAATACAGTTTTGTACTCAACATCTTAAAAAATTGGAGTCTGTGAAAATTGAAAAGCTTTTCGTTAAGCTTTTGATTTTCGTGATTCAAGAAGATTTATTCAGACATTTATGACATTGGATTTTTGATTTCAAGAAAGATTGCCTCGACTCCATCAATTTTTATGAAGTTACGACGTTCGAAAACTTTTGAGCTTACACTTTCAAAAAATATAAAAATTTAAATGACCCTTGTGTTTCGCAACATACTTTTGATGAAATAAAAAATTTGATTTATTCACTATTTTAAAACTTCCTGACGCACAGCAATAATACTATTCTTTCCGTCTGCTATAAAATATATTTAAGAATATTCATTAGTAAAAATTGAGTGAAAATGTAGAAAAAAAGTTATGTATCCATCGAGTTTAAGTACAAATTTTAGCACCAAAATTCTATTCTCCACTTTAATCATATATCTTATTATATTATTATTATTGTTATATATTTTAATTTATATATAAAGATTTTTTAATGGGTAAACTACATTTTGAAATCTTTTTTAATTTAAATTAATGTTTTAACCTATTTATGCTTCATACACATAAGAAGACTAGAATTAATTCATTTGGTGTAAATTTTGAAACTTATAAATTATTTAAATTATTATAATAATATATATATATATATATATATATATATATATATATATATATATAAAATTAAATTTTTTTCTGACTATTCCTGTTAAGTAGTAGAACTGGTTTTCAATCAATGTTGGAGTTATATTCAAACTCAAAGGTTAAAATGAAAGAAATAATATAATTAAATAACTTTTCAGGTATTTTAAAGAAGTTAGTGCTTAAGTCACCGATATTCTGGTTTTAGGTATCAGAGAACTCGGGTTTCAATCTCATATTATAATACACTATAACAATAGTTTGATATGCATTTAAACTGTTATATTTAAACTAAATATGTAAATAAATACACAAGCGAAATTAAACCAAGGTCTGAGGAAATTTCTAGAATATTGTTCACAGAACTTGGTTGTATTTTCTCGTATATCAATTCTGATATATTTTATCACTTATGAAAGCAAACATTCTTTTGATAAATTTATCACTTATAGAACAACGATAGATAATTTTAATATAAATGCGAAATATGTATGGTATGATTTCTTTAATAATTGATAATTCAAAAGAATTTAAATGCTGAACATATATTTATTTTTTATCATAATTTAATGCATATTTTATAATGCAATAAATATATATTGGATATATCCGTATACTGTTTTTGTTTAAAAATTTTTAGCAATTAAATGCATACTATACTTACTTATGTTAGTTTATTTTTCTGTCTACTGTCACTTTTTAATAACAAAGTCTAACACGAGTGGGATAGATAGTTCAAACTGTATTCAAACTAATAATATCATTTATTCCAAATGTGAGAATCAAGCCAAAGAGCTGTGAGCTTAAAACTTAATCAGTTTCCAGGTTGGCTGTCGAAGACTAGTAGCTTGAAAACTAAAATTCTTATTAAAATATTCATTTCTAATTCTTATCGCTCATTGATAATCATTCATTGATCAAGATTAAAAGACATCCTCATAAAAATTCAACATATCCTCATACCTTAGCTACAAATTAGGGCTTAAGAAATAGTGTGTAAACTATTTTGTGTGTGTGGAGGAAAAGTGAATAATTTTTATTTTCAATTGTAGTCCAAGAAGAGAACAAACTTCGTCAAAAAAATTATGAATGATATATTCAGTATCTTAACTTAAATTATGGAAGGTAGAAATGCAATGTTTTCATTACTATATGTGGCATTAATGTGTGAATAAGTAAATATTTTATTATAGCTAAATAATGTAAGCATCAAAGTTTTCATTTTAGTAAAGTATGCTTAAACTCAGATTCATTGAGATATTACAATCTCTACTGTTGCAGTGTAACTAGTTCAATATTTGAACAAATGGAAACAATTTAAGCTACGAGAGTGCCAAATAATGATTTCTGACTCTGTCAGAAAAATCATTACATTATTTTTGCAGCCAAATAATCAAATGTAATTATTTTTGAAGGAGTTGAAGTTTTTTTTGTATTTCTAAACAAATAAAATAGTAAATATTTATTATATTTAATATTATTACTTAGAGTATGAATTTTAATTATATCACCTTAAACAATATGAAATATTTATCATTTTTTTTATCTTATATCATTAGAAAAAATTTAGTTTGCTTGCAATATAAAATTAAATTGGTTTTATTTGTGTTTGTTTTTTTAGAAAACTTTAGATTAATCTGTTTTTTATTCTGCATTGCTATTTTATGTAATGGTAAGGTATCACTATCTAAAATATTTTATGGTTGATCCTTGTCTCTGTAAAAAAAGGGGAAATCATTTGTCGCTTTGTTAATAGATATATGCAAGTCGATTAGAGCAACAAATCTCAAAGTTTAATTTATAAATATTGTGAAAATTTCAAACATAAATTACTATAAATCAGAGTTAATCAAACTAACAAGATTATTGTTGAAATTACATGACTTCGAACCATGGCGTCGCAACAAATTTTTATTTCAAATTAAGTTGAAAACACTCATTATGTATTATTAATGAGGCATACAAACAAACACAAATTTGTACAAACACAATCATAATGTTTGGCATATATAAGAAAAACAGGGTGTTTTTTAAATAATAAAATCTGTTGTAGTAACAATTTTTGGTTTGTAATACAAATTAGTGTTTTATAAATAAGAATGCTTAGTCTCTCTAGTGTTAAAACAAACTATGAAAGATGCCTTTGTTTCTTACCCAAAATTTAATATTGTTATAAAAACTTGCTTACTTTATTTTATTCAAACAGAATTTATATGCAGAACTTTAAAATAAGAAATTATGAGTAAATATACTAAATAATTTCACCGTTTTTATTAATAGTTACTAAAAGAAAACTTTCACTTGAGGCTACAAAATAATCCCTTGAGTTTATAGACAATGTGACTTCATTGTCTTTAAAACAACTTAAATCTTTTTCTTTGTGTACCAGATATACTTGAAGTTACTTTTAAGTGTAAAACATCGTACAAGTTAAGACTTGATACTTTTTTAAATGTTTAGACAATTTTTTCAGATTCACTTTAAATTCAATAATTAAGATGAGAACTACATCGTTATCTAGATTAAAAATATTTTTTATTTTGATGCAATTAAGTTTTCATTATGAAAATAAAATGTCAAGAACCTGTTTCTATTTGTTCTTTTATTCATATTAAACTTATAAATTTATGAAAGTTTTTCACAGTTTACCTAAGAAATTTATTATTCAGGAAATTTTTTTACTTATTTAATAAAATTGTGAAATTGTAGCAGGGGCATAAAACATATATTAGTTCTTAATCTTAAAAAAATATCCTACAGGAATTTCGTAAAGCAAATAATTGCCATGCACTTTTTATATAATATATTCTTATATATAATTAGGTTAATACTTTTACGTTTTGCAAACACAAGCGATAATTTCAAGTAGTATTGAATGGTTTACTACTTCTCCCATGAGATATTGAGGGATCAGAATTATATTCAAGAATCTTTTATGTGAACAAAATGACCTAGTTTTGTATGTTCAGTGATGTTTTTACGTTTTTTTTTGATTACCAAATAACAGATCCTTATCAAGGTGTTTCTTAAAAAAGTTAATTTAATTTTTCATTTCGTTACAATTTAAAAGGTTTTTTAAGGTATCTTTAAATAATTATTAGTGATCTAAGAAATAATTAGTAATATTTAAATTACTTATGAAAATTTGCAAAAATTACTTATTTTAATATTCTGTTGATGACTTGCGCAAATCATTTCTAATGCAATTATGATATCCATTATTGTTTCGGGAATTGCTTGGCACTTTTTGCATATGAAGTGCAGTTAAGCATTTATGTATAGGTTATTTTATTAATTACAAAAGTCATAATACGAATATGCAATGAAATTTAACATTATTTAGTTTTATATTAACAAAAGAAAATTTAAATAAATTCATTAGATCATAATCACTCAATAGAATTGAATTTTACATATTATACATTTAGAGATTATTTGGCATAAAAATCCCTATATTGAAAATTTAACATTTCCTGTCAATGAATTTATTTTCATTTCTGGAACTTATTTTGCATCATTTAAGGATAAAAGAAAATCTGATAATTTCTAGACATACTTAATTTTTTACATTCGAATTTTAGACCTTATTGTAGAATTGACCTCTTGTAGTGATTAGTAATTTCCCTGTAACAGTTTTTAGATTTACTTTGTTATATGAAGCAAAACTATAAAGCTTGCTAATAATAATGTGAATCCTGTAAACATGGGGATAAATTTGCGTTTAAATCTCTTGAATAAAATTAAATAAAAGATGGAATTATATGCTTTGAGTTTTTGAAAATTAATTAGAAATAAGATATTAATTTATAATTCTATAATTTTTAAACAACAATCTGATTGATGTCTACTTATTATAATTATAAAATATCATTTGTTTATTACTATACATGTAATTCAATTATTTATCAAGATCGAGACAAGCATGTATCTATTATATGAGTCAATTAGTTATTGATTTATTAATTTTTTATTGAGATGTAATAATTTATAAAAACTCGTAACAGTTAGTTTAAAATGGTAACTTTTTCAATTTACTTAGTTTAACATTTTGAGTACTGTTGTGCCTTTTTCTCTCAAAGTAAAACATACGTCAATAATAAAACTTATATTATGCATTATATATAAATATTTTTTTTTTCATTTTTATAATAAATTTAACATATTGTATTTAAATATATTATTTTGTGTAAATTATTTCGATTTAAATATATAAAGGTATGATTACAAAAATTTCTATTTTTCTTTACAAAGTTGTTCTTTTGTGACTACAATATAAAATTTTCACTTAACTCCTAGCAATTAGAAAATATATTTTGATGTAATATTCTATTGCATGATAATGAGATTTTCAAGATCTCATGATTACATTTGAAATACGGATACTAGGAAAATTTATTAAAATTAAGAACAGCAAAGATATAGGATTTCCTTGATATAACTATACGTTATACATTGATTAATAGAAAATATATATGAGGTTTCAAGCAAGAGTTCCATAAAATTGTTTAAGAATGATAATTAGTTTTCAATAGTTTTCAGCAAATGGCAATCAGAAAATGGCAAACATCTTATTGCTTTCCTTATTTTACAGAATCCATCGAAGTAAGTTAATATGAGAAAGTGAATTCTTATAATGAACTCAGTGTATTCAATTTTTCAAAATTTAATATGTTGACTTCAAAAAGAAAAGTAAACTTAATTGTTACCAACTTAGGGAACTAATTTTCACATTTTAATACGCCATTTGAATTTTACATGGAAATACCACTAAGATATTCACAGAAGTGTTTAATTTTCACTTTTTAAATAATAATATATTGTTTCATCATGAAATATTATGTATACATATTCTTGTTATACCATATTATTAATTTTTTACTTTTGTATTACTTGAATTATAAAAATAGAAGAACATAATTCTTATAGATAATTCGTTTTTATTTTCCAACCTAATATTTATATTCCCCCAATATTTATGAATTTAGATTTGATATATATATATATATATATATATATATATATATATAGTATCCTTTGGTGAATTAGTTTTTGCAAAATATATTTACACTTATTTCATAAAATCATTGCACAATCATATAGGAATATATTCCGTATGCATAACATTACTTCGACATATTTTACTTTTGAATTCTCTTTTCTATTTAGGTAGTGGACCTTTAAACCCTAGAAATTGATTCTGTGCTTGGAATATTGAAATTTAAACAAGTTCACTGTGAAAAGGAACTAAAGCTTTATTTTAGATGAACATGATTGCATTTTAATAGCACAGTGACATAAATGCTTCCTTGAACGTACTTGGAGTATAAAACTTCATTTATTAAATAAATGAATTTCATGTATTTTATAATTGTAAATTTTAAGAATGGAGTTCAATGTGAATGCATAGATTGGTTTTCAATGAAGGAAATGCTTTGAAAATACTTTTACTTAAAATGTTAGCAAAAAAAAAAAATGATTTGAACATGAAACATTTTAGTATAATTTTGTTGAATAATAAATTATGTCATTATATATTAAATAAATCTCTGAAGAAAAGTGATACAAAATCACACAAATTGATACAAGATAAAAATAATTCAAGAATGTTTTTTTTAAAAAGAATCATGTTTTAATTTAGTTAACAGAAATTTAAAAGAGGTGTTCCTATTTCTTTAATATAAAAGCATTAAATTTATATATCAGTCAAAAGTTTAGTTTTTATATGTTATTTTAGATATGATTTATATATAATTTAACATTAAATTAAAATTAACATGTATGCTGTTTTTTAGAATAACTTAAACTTTAACATCTTATGAAAATAGAAATAAATGAATCCAAAATTAAACCCATACAAATTTGTGAACCTTTAGAATCCATTGAATAAATTTATATTTAATTATAAAAAATAATAAAGGATGTACTTAATAATAAATAATAAAGATATAAATACTAAAGGAAAATAAAAAGAGACTACTTAATAAGCAGAAAAATAAGAAAAAGAAAAAAATAGAGGAGATGAATATGTTTGCTTAAAATAAACATCTTTTAATTCAAATAAAACGTGAAAATCGCATTAACTGAAAAAATATTTGAAATTATTTAACGTTCAAAAATACAGTCTTACTTTTTCAGTGAAAATAATTCTAAAAAAAACATAAAATTAAATAAAGTTAAATATCCATTTTTTATTGAAAATATATTTCATCAAAGGGAACACTTCCAGTTAAATATTTTTTTTCTTTTTCGTAAAAATAACTGTAATATGCATAATTAAACATTTAATATGATATAAAAGCGAAAGATTAAAAATCCAAGAGGTTTTATTTTGTTAGTGTTATACTATGTATAAGAACTCACTCAATTAACTTTAGCTTAGAGGGTAATATACGAAATTTAATATTTAAAAATATACTTTTAAATAATGAATCTATTATATCTAGGAATATTGTGATCCATTCTAAATGCATAAGATTAGTTAAATCACGTGAAAATTTGTATATCTTTTAATGTTAATGTAACATTAGGAGAAGGTTTAAAATGTTTCTAATTAAAAATTGCTTTAATTAAAATTTAAGAAAAGTGTATAATATATATATATATATATATATATATATATATATATATATATATATACTCTTTTCATATATTTATATGTTTCACTACTATTGATTTCTGAGGTTGTGTATTATTTACACAAGCAAAATAAATTCTTTCTTCTTTACTGATGTGGAGGTTCTATATTTGAAAACAAGATGAAGATTATTAACGTTTATCTAGGGACGTATAAATGAAAATACAATAAAAATTTATCAAAAATATTAAACCATAAGATTAATTAAAATTTAATTCATACCATATTTCTTTACAGTAAAATAGAATGTGAGGAAATATTTCTGCGGTTATAAAGTGATATCCAGTTTATATTCAATGATGAAATTTTAAAAGAAACTTTTAAGGAAGTTAAAAAATTGAAATTAATACAGCTCTATATCCGTTGAGAAAAATTCCTTCTTCCATCTCACTGGAAACAGAAGTCAAATTTTG
>JAPDSC010057293.1:317902-345441 GCA_026290005.1 Latrodectus geometricus
ATCAATGCCACATAAAAATATTTGTGATATCTTCTATAGAAAATACTATGTATGTAATTCTAGCTTTTCAATGAAATGTAATTATTTGTACATAACTAAATGGCTTTGATTGAAAACAAAAATGAAAATTCAAAACAAACTATTACTTGTATACAGAAATTATAATAATACAAAAAACACAAAATAATTAAATTTTTCCTTCAAATTCTAGAAAAATAATCAATTAAAGTCATTTTTGAAATAAAAAATGTAAGGTAAAGTTGTTAAATAAAAGACCAAATCTACTGTCCCTTCCTTGAATTGATTTATTTCAAAATTATATTGCATTTATTTAATTCTTGTTACATTAATAAAAAAACTTTAAATCATTTAAAGTTTTTATTGCTTCTGCGAAACATTTTCAAAGTTGCAGCCATAACAACTTCAAGGAATAAAACTTCTAAGAATTACACTTTTAATTACTAAAAAATGACATAATATTGTCATTTTTGCTCATGAAAAAATGTATGACTTATTGATTCATTGAATACACTATTAAACACTTATTTAAATAACCATGATGATTAATATTATCATAATCATATCAGATATTTATTGTATTATTAATAACATTAAAAATTTAAGGAATCAATATAAAAATATATACGAATACTTTTAATACATTTAATTAATTTGTAATAAATAAGCGTAATTTATTATTTATATTTAAAGTAAAGTATATTCTCAATTATATATTTCAATGTGAGCTATATTGTATTGCTGATTCAAACATTAGCCCTTAACAGATATCTTATTGTTTACATAAAATTCATTATACATTTCTCAAGAAACAGAGCTAGCAATTCAATGAATAAATTTTTCAAAAATTTTATTAATTTTCTCCAACGTCTAATATTAGGAAAGCAAAGCAAAAATATTTTTTAATTACTTTCTTTTAAATTAATACGACTTGCTTCTACGAGGCATTTTAGAACTATTTCACATGGGATCGCTTGCAATTTATCTCGAGTGAAATAGTGAATTATTGAAGAGCGCTAATTCAGGAATATATTAGCGCTCTTCAATTCGGTTCAACAGCTCGAGGGTTCAAAACCTAACTTGGTTTGTATGTTTGTAGTGGTTTGGAATCCACTTTAAATCGTAAGTCCCGGTCTAATTAGACCTTTTATGCAAAAATGATCGTTCAGTGACAAATAAAACCAAACCTTCCGTGAATATATAAGGAAATGAAAATGTTGAAATAGGATTATTAGTGACATTTTACAATTATAAACACATAATCTTTTTTCAAATTGCAATCTCAATGACTAAATGCTAATTAATATTTTATGAAATTCTAGTGAACATTTTAGGAGTAGACCTTATTCAAATCTCTAGATGTTCTTGCTGCTTAATTTATACCTAATTCAATTGTTCTATTCATAACAAATTCATTGAAATCATACATTTTTTCTGTTCAATTACAATATAAATAATTTGATTTTTATTCATGTATTTTATCTTATACATTCTATATTATATTATCATAATCTTGTATCACCCTTTTTGTGTTTACATTTCAAAATTAACTTTATTAACTAAAAATATTTCATTGATACTACTTTTAAATCTTTTTAATTTTTCATGGTTTTGAGAAATAATTATAATTTGGTGAGTTTATTCAGGTACCTATTGACTGGATAGACTGGTAGAGGAATAGTTTTCCATTCAATGTTTCTTTTATGTAGAAATAGCACACAAACAAATACACAATTCTTCAGATATTTTGTCGAGCCAATTTTCTAAAGTTTTCGGTGGTACGCAGGTGTTGATGAATGCTTGAATGAGTATATACCAGTTTCTCTACAAGTTTCTTAAATGTTATTTTGGGTGTTCCCCGAGGTGTTGCGAGAAAAATTCTTTTCGCTTATTTTTTAAGAAATTTTCATTGATTAAAGGTTTACTCAAGAGTCAAAATAAGGAAAAATATAGAGCAAAACATCAATTCAAGAGATATTTTTGAATGCAGTAAAACTTTTCAGTCTACCACATTTTGTTATTTAGAGTTCAAATTTTATATTGAAAATTTTTAGAAAAATTCAGTAGAAAATAATTTAAATCTGTAGACGTTGATAAAATGAAAATGTGGTATAGTTAATAAAACAACTTTAACAGGAACGTATGTTTTAAGATTGCACAATTTACATTTCATTTAGATACATTTCATCATTTGTAAGCTTTTAACTTTTCAAAGGAGCATTTTTCAATTTCATAATATTTGTTTAAATAAAAAGAATTCATTTATTTTTAATTTCATTGCAATCATATCTAACCACAAATATATACTTTACCAGTAGTTTTCGTTTTTCTTATAGACTTAGTAGGAAAAATAAAACAGAACCTGTTAAAATTTCTTCCAATTGTATTTTTCAGAATCAAATTATTTCAATCACTGAAAATATTCAAGGGTTCATTTTTCTCGGTCTCAGACGTGTAGATATGGAAGGAAAAGAAGTAAGCAATTTTCTTCTTTTTAGCAAATCTGAAGTATTTGATCGCACAATTTACTTAAAAATAATGCTGAAATCTCGAGATGAGTGAGAGAGCTTTCTTTTTCAGCAATGAGAAAGACTAAGTTCTCAATCTTAGTCGAGTAGGTATTGTTCATAATTGCACGAGCCTCAACACATGATTAATTTATGTAATTTAAAAAATATAGAAGAGACGTTGAGGGTTAAAGAATGGATAGAGGGCTGGAGAACAGCTTCTTATTTGCTTTATAAACTAATAATTTCTGGTAGTCTATATTTCTTGTTTTGTGTTTGCCTGTCTATGACTAAGAGATGTGGAAAATTTTCAAAAGTAAAGTAAACTCAAGTTTTTTTAACTTTTGAAAAAATTTCAGAATTTTTTCACTGTGTAAGAAGGACCTATTTTGAAAATGTTAATATATTTACAACAAATTCCATTCTTTAGACGAATGTGAAGTTATATATTTTAAACTTTTATATTGTCCAAAATTAAAATTGTCATAATAACTCAAATAATGTAGTAGTCATAAAACTATTTATTTATAAATGAATATTTATTATAGGAATATTTTTTAGGAGATTAGAATCTAAAACGTTATACCAACTTGCTTTTTTCGATTTTATTTGTTTCTATACAGTTAAATTTTGCATATTTGCACTAAGTAGAGATAAAGCTTCAAACGGATTTCAAAAATCTACAGATGTCTAGAAATCATGAACTGTTAAACTGAAGTCCAAAGTTCGTAAGCTCTATATCTGACACAAATGAAGATCCATCTGCTCACTAAGAGGGAGTCGGTCCCGTAAAATAGGTCTTAGTCGTAATGTTCTTCAAGTGAAATGAAATTTCTGGTACCAGGAGTCAATCCCTGCTATTTGGTCCTTGCTTTTAAATTACGAGAACCCCTCCACTGTTGGACCTACTATATCACACCCATTGGAAGTCTCATAATATGATTCTGCTTTTTGAAGAATTGAAAGGGGAAGTATTCTAATGGCCAGGCAATATATTTATAATACTACAGTTTTACGAAATGATAAAATTGAAAACATTTGTTCTTAACATTCATATTCTATATGTAGTTTTTATTTCTAATGATTTGTGAGGTTTAAAATTATATTTTAATCCTTAATTTTAATAATATTCTTTTATTTATACATTTTTTATTATTAAAGATTTCAGAGATTTATATGTTCTAAACTGTAACATATTCGTAATTATTTAAACCCGTATAAATGTATCACAATACATTTATGAAATAACTTAAGAAAATATAAAATTGATATATATTAAAATAAATTAAGTTTCTTGTATGGTGTTTGTTGATTTCGGAAATCGACTTTACATTTGAAGAATTATAATTCATTCATAAAAAAACGAGTAAAGAATAATGTTTGGTATTAAATGGCTTCATATTTTTGTTATTTTAATAGTTAACATAAAAAAATCTTTAATTTTAATTTAAAAGTCTTAATATAACAAATTGTAACAAACCTATAATCAAATATACTATTCTACTTTGTTTTGGCTCGAATGAAATTAAATCAATATTCTTTTCACATGCCTTCTGAAATTTCTATTTGTAACTTAAGTTTGTTTTTGCATTATTTATTTATTTTCATATCTTAACAACACTCATAAATCTATTTCAGAGTTGTTTTAATAGAATTAAACGCACATGATTTGTGACATCCTTTTATTTTGAGTAGTCAGAGTGTCTTTATAATTTTTAATTTTTTCTCATGAACGTTTCAAAATATTAGCTAATTTCTAAGGAAAAGATAATTCCCTAAATTGAATATGCTTATAATTGATAATTCTATAAATTGAATGAAATTGAATTCAAAATGTATAAGTGTGTTATTAAACATTTACCAAATTGTACAAAATAATTTTAATAACGCTTCATGACATGTTTGCTATTTTACAAAGCACTTTAGAAACACTTCCACTACAACGGATTATATTAATATTGAATGATAGTTTTAGAATTTTAAAACATATGTAGCATTTAAAATTTAAGAATTTTATGATTTTTAACATAGTCAATTGCATGATTTTTCATTCAATGACATGTATTGACTAAAAATCATCGAAAACATTGTTAAGTAATCAAAATTTTGTATTTACGCTGAAAATTATGCTATTAAATAATGCGCGTTGTCATCAATAATTTTCACTTACCATTCTTCTCAGCAAAATGCTATTATACAATTACTAAGCATTGGGTCCCACATTAAATGTCGCATTTATTTCCATCACTCCAAATATCCTCACTTTGTTAATGATTAATTTATCTACCACCTCACGAATTTAACAAGACTTCCAGGAAGAAAACAACAACTTTCTTCTCATTTGCATACTTAATTAATTATTAACTCTTAGTTGAATAGTAGAATCTCAATTACGAAAGATAAGGAAAGATTTCTTCAAAGAGAATACCAAATTTAGTTCATATCTATGCAGAAAATGTTTATATTAAAAATAAAGCTGATTAGTATTGTATATAATATTGCATTTAAGCAATTTTGACATATATTTATATGAATTAAAAGTTTTATTTATTAAAGCTATAGTTCAAACAAACATTAAAGGAAAACTTGAACAAAATTTCATAATATATTTCATTTGTTTTTCAATAAATATTTTAATCACAAACAGTGTACATTTTTATGGATAATAAGATATTGTTCTTGAATTGTGTTATAAAATTTTATAAAGATTATTTTACTTCGTCAGTTGCATCGTATATATAAATGTCGCCTATTAAGTTAAAATAAAATTTGATGGTAAAAATTATATTATCTGTTTATATACAAAATTACTGGATTTCATCATGATGAATTACAATTTTATGAATATATTTACTAACTATACCTTTGCATCTTTATAATAAATGAAATATCTTATATTTATTCTTGTTTTGTAAAAATTAAAATGTATGAAATTACAATTACAAAATTTACAACTTGTTTTGTGAATGACTGATTTTGTACATATATCTTAAATTTTTTTGCATCCATCTTTATAATCAGAAAACACGGTGGAACTTACCATTCAATATGAATGCAATGCCACTTCCAAGATCTTATAATTGACTGTAAAATTTTACACTTAGAACCCATTATTACTTAAAATATATATTTAAAAACACTTATTTAAAAATATATTTAATAATTAATAGAAAATAACAATTTTCAAACAGCTGTTCAATAATATATTTAATAATTTATGGTAAACTGTATTTTAAATAATTATTTCAAACAAAATAGTTAAATGAGTGATATTTAAGATAATTGAAATTAATTTTTATGGCATTTTAGAGTTATTTTATTTGATCTCATTTTTTGATGTCTATTATTGATTAGCTTCAATATTAATGACGTACAATGTACAGTGATTCTTAGCAGATTTTATATTAAAATATAACTTAAAATGTACAATTGATCTTAAAACGAAAGTTGTTTGTAAGAGAATCTTCAAAATATAATTATCTCCATAGATAATTATTTTGGTTTTAAGCAACAACTTTCTCTTAAAGATGAAAGTTAAAGGAATAATTCAATAAAAATGTTTTTCATTAATTAAATTTATAAGTTAATCTTTTGACGTTGATTAAATAATTTACAACTTTATTCTTATGAGAATATTTTTCGAACTAGCAATAATAATATAATCTTAATGAATTTCCTTGTAAATTAATTGCAAACGAAAATAAAGCGTAACATGAAAGAAATTCTTAGTCTAGTAACTAAGAGTTTTAGATTGATTTTTACGAAGCTAAATTATTTTAAAGAAAAATTAAAAACATAGTAAACTAAATATCGAAAATTTATTTGAGTGGGATTTGTAAAAAAAGTTTTACTTTCACTAAAAATGTTTTAATTGGTACATAAACTAATAAGATAAGTTAAATTAATTACATTTTTAAGTACAATGTTGTTTATTTAACTAAATGTTAAATAAGTTCATAAAAAATATATTACACTTTATCAATTATTAACTTTATCAGATATGTTTTGTAAATTATCAGTTTTTATTTGTTAAAGGACACTAATTTCTATACATTTTCTATCAACATTTTAACTGGAAATAACATTATAAGTTCTCTTGAATAATTAAAGTTATCTTTGCCAATTGAATTTTTAAACATTACATTTAAATAAATTAAAATTGATTTCAAGATTTAGAAAATATAAAAATTAAATTAGAAGTAAAAGCAAATTATTTTTAATTGAAATTTTAAAATTTAAGAAGGAAAGAAAATATTTGGGGAATTTTGCGACTATTGGATTATTAATAATTCTGTAACATATATTAGGCATGATCAACATAAAGCAAATATTTAGAAAACAAAAATATGCAGAAATTAGAAATGATAATATGTTACATTGCATATTTATAAAAAGTGGGATTCTTTTTTCCTTAGATGTTACAATTTTTAAAGATATATATTTTCACTTACAGAATAAGCCAAGAGTTAATAAAATGGGAGTTGAAATTATATTCTGAAAGCATACAAGTTAAAATGATATTTGGTAATAAATAATAATATGTAATAAATCTTAACAATTAAATTTAATTATTTCCACAAACGATTTTTAAAAAAAAATACATTTTCCATTAAAGTCAACAAGTGATTTTTTAAATCTATTTAAGATCGTAGATATATGTGGAAGTCCTACAAAAAGAAACTGTGGAAAAATTAAAAAACTAAATATCATAAAATGATAAAAAGTACATATTTAGAAAGAGTGTTATCACAGTTGTTGACAAAAAAGCCCTACTTTAATTTGATTATTTTGTCATTTGAATATCAAGCCATTGAAGTTATTTTCTGATGGAATATGATGCAAACTGGGACTGTTTCACAGAACATGTGTACAAATATTATCTTAATTGATAAACATGTTACGAATTCGCAAGATACAGAGGTGCATGTGATAAGCGAAAAATTGTATAAATGAAGGTACATAAAAAGTCATTCTACAATTATTAAAAATTACTGTAAGAAATCATAAATTAAGTTAATTTAAAGCTTAGTTTCAACAAATTTGTAATTTTTATTTATTTACATTTTCATAAATTAGAATTCTGTTAAAAATGGATTTCAGATTTATATTATGCTTTTATAAATATAGCCTACTTCAAAAAATTATTGAAGTACATATTTCTTTGCTAAGTAGACCAAGTTTGTATATTCTGAAGCAGTCAAAAATATCAGCCTTTTAACTGTGTCATTAAATTATTGAACATTTTATGCATAACTTCTTTTCAATTGCTTGCATATTTATCGACATAAAATTAATTTGTGTAAAAAGCTGTTATGGGAGACTAAATATTTATAATTTAGCTGTGAATAAAGTCTTATGTACTGTATAAATTGGTTATCAACTTGGTATTAATCTATCAAAATTTTAATACACTCTCCACAACAGTATGATGCTGCTAAGTTATTGCTCATAACAATCCCTAGAATTTTAACTCTGAGTGTTAGTAATTCCTGTTAATAGAAAATTATAGCTTAAGTTTAAAATAACTCAAAAATATAATTTCACGGAAATTTTTATTTTAATTTATATTACCGGGACTCCAAAATGCAGCACAAAGAAAGACCAGAGATATCACAGACAAGTATACTTGAGAGATAACAGATAACACAGTTATACAAACATTAAACGATTGAAATCGCATCTTCTTGTGAACTGTGGATGACAAAATCTATAGTTAGTCACCTTTTCGCCTCTATTGTTAGTTATAACCACTGCCACACACCTCGGAATAGAATTAAAGAAGCTTTGGAAGTATTATTGGAGTATAACAGTCTTTTGGCTTCCACATCTTACCAAAGTTGATTTGGTGTAGTAGCGAGTTGGTTAAGCAGCACTATTTTTTGAGGAAAGCATGAACCTCACACCTTTTTCATTTGTAATATATATCATGAGGATAAACAGGTGAAATATTCAGTTAAATCCAAAGGATAAAGAAAAATTCTTAATCATTGCATGCCACGAGTATTCACTCATTATCCTGTTGAAATATGGCTCTTGGTAAGCGCTGAATGTATGGGAGGATCACTGGCTCAAACATCTTAGAGATTAAAGATGTAGCTCTTTCTGTCCATCATATATCAATGCATATTAGATGGATGTAGCATTGAATTCCATTACCATACGACACCATTATAGAGTGGAGGATAAGTGTGGTGATTCACAACGTAACAGTTCAACAGTCTTTCAACATGGTGTCTTCGTACTTAAATCCAATCATCGTGGTGTAGTGCGTTGAAATGGAATTTGTCAATGTAGACATTGTAGTTAAATTTCTATGTCCATATCAGGTGTTCATCACAACCGAACAAATTGAAGATCCGAACAACATTGAAGCACAAACACCTGTGGTTTTGATTCAAGAATAACCGAAACAAAGAGATTCGAAGATTCCATTTAGCTCCAAACGGCGTTGATTGGTATGAGTGGTCAACGAGTAATGTGTAACAGACATAATCTGTTGTGCTATGTTCCATGATGTTGTTGAAATATCCATCATTGATCTGCGCATAGAATGCTTGTCAATACTTGCAATTATATAATGAGGCGTGTATGATCGATTCAATCTGTCCACTGTTACCTCCTACATCAAGCAATTAGAGATCCGAATGACAGTTGTTGAGATTTGTTAAACACAATCAACAATATCTAAAGGATTATCAGCATTTCCTATAGGCAACTACTTATAGTCGTTTGAACTAAGAAACGTGCCTAAAAGACGCTCGATGTCTCCTACGAGGCTTATTTAATTAGCTTACGCAAAAAATGCATGAAAATTAACTCTCGTTCTTTAAATCAGCACCCTCTCTTCTTCCTTTATATACTGCTTGTAAGCTTACGGGTGGCACTATAGTTGTTCACGGTGGGCTTATGCGCTGCAATATAATGGCTGTAAAAGCATGATGTAAATTTCACATAATTTTCCTAGTTTCTTCAGGGTGCTGAATTTTGGACGAGCAGCAGAGTAATATTCACTTTATGTTCTCAAAATCTTCTGAAAGAAAATTATCGCAATTTTTTTCAATTCACAATATATTGAGATATTATCTTTCAGAAAATATTTACTATAATTATATAAATTATACTTTTCACTAAGGAAATTGAATTAAGATTTACTTATTATAATTATATTATGAATGTTTACTGAAAGTAATAAGCTATTAATACTTTGATAACTTAATAAGTCATTATGATGAATTTTTTCAATTATAAAGATCAGATATATTATTGCATAAAACCATAAATCTGCGTGTGAAAAACTAAAATTTGTTAATGTTTTCCTTAAAATAAATATTTTGATATTTCAAATAACAAATCTTTGATCATTTTTATTTAACAAATTGTTACCATGCTTTATGTAAACATAGGTCTATTAAGTTTTGATTGTATTTATTTAGGCTAAATTAAAAATCCCTAAAATGTTATTTGCATATCCAAGAAACCTTATTGCTAGAGTCATAAGCTTCTGTAAACAGATTGTTTGAAGTATGTCTTGACGTTACAGTGCAGTATGCATACACATAATCTCATGCACATTTCCCGATTTCACATTTTCCTCTTTAAATGGCAGTGAATTCCAGTTTGTTATTTTAAAAAGAGCTATACCACTGGGTTTGAAATTAACTACACAAAAAAGCGGTTAATTGAAACGTAGAATTAAAGTGAAATTTATAATCTAGAAGTCATAAATTTGATTCGACGTTCTCATATCATAGTTGGATATAAATCATGAAACAAAAGAATTTGTGGGCTGATTAAATATTCGATATGTTTTTCCAAGCTTATTACATAGGATAAATACAAAATTATTTTAGAAGCAAATGCAGTACTTTCAACAAATACATTTCTGAGGAAGTGTAGCCTGAATGTCTCAATAGAAACCGTTTGCAGAGTATGTAATTCTAGTTATCCTATTGTTCAACTACGATTGAAGACACCACCATATTCAAAATATTAGAGACCTGTATTTGTCAGAAAAATACGATTGGAGGACAAAAGAAGGTAACAATTTTATCGTTTGCTCCAATAAATAATTTCTTACTGTGATGTCACTGCTCATCACATTTTAAAATATCTTATTGATTTAAGTATATAATCTGGTTCAGTAATAAAAAATTAATTCCAATCTTAATGGGTATAATATCTAATTGCGCAACATGAAGCAAGAACCAGTGTACTTTTTCAAAAGAAGTAGTTCATTGTTGCTTAGCTCACATGTTGGTACCCAAAGGTATTGTTCCTCGAACAATACCTTTGGCTTTCATCTTGAAGATAAATATCACTTTATATCAGGGTATACTGAAACAAGACGTTTTCCATACTTATGGAGATTTCTTTCAAGATGAAGATTTGAAGAGTGTTAAGTCAAACATCTAACAAAAAGATAATCCCTAGCTGAAGCTAACATTAAAAACAGGACAATGAAGTAATGCACATCAGCAATAGCACTAAAAAATCAGCAATTTGCTTTAAAAATCAAAATTTTCCTTTGGCGACTGTGCAGATTTGGTCTAAAGCTTAGGAAAAATATTTGAAGAATCATACTTGGCTAAATATGGGAACATATTAAATTATGATTCTTTAGATAAATTGAAACGAGTAATTGAGGATTACTAAATTGAAAAGGAGTCATTTAGGCTGTATTGAATATTTTGATAAACCCAGTGCCTTTGAAATATTGTCATGAGTAGGCGAAGTATAATTTTGCCCCCAATCAGAAAAAAGAGTTTTATTAATTATTTAATAGCATGGACCAATATTTGTATGTAATTCGGAATGCTGCATTTTTCATTTTATAAGTAAGGAGATTCATAATAATAAATTTGCTATAATTTTTTCATTGTCCTCTGCTTATAATTACTTAATTTAATTCAATTTTTATTAATTAAGTTATGTTCTGTTTCCTGTCCTATTATTAAGCAGATACGCGTGCAAAACAATTTTAATGTTTTATATCACTACTACTATACCAGCTTTTAAGAAAGCCTATGGAATTCAGCTATACTACTAAGCAAATTTTACTTATTCTTAAAATTCTAAACTGTGAAAAAAATCTTTTATTTTTAAAATGTAATAATGCAACATATGTAATTAAAATTGTTATTCAAAGTGATATTTTCTTAAATAAATTATTTCAGAGATTTAAATTATGAATACACTTTTTTTTTTTTTTTTGCTTTTACTAGATTATTTACTAAGATGACAAGAATATATTAATTTGTTTTAAGAATTAAAATTTTATTTTCATTGAATATTTCTAATGGCTACTTTATTGCAAAATATATTTTTCCATTAAGAATGTTATATAAATATTGTATTTCAAAAAGCATTTATAAATTATTTAAATAATTTTATCTATCTTTATAAAAATATTTTTATGTTAATCAATAAAGTTTGAATTTAAGTTTAAAATAAATGGGATTTTTTAATTTTCATTAAGTGTTGAAGAAATAAGATTTTAAAATTGCTTCCGTGAATATTTCAGAAAAATTAACCATTTTAATCACTGGAAAATTTTTACTGAAGTCTTTTTATCCATCATGGACCTTTTTAATTTCAGGATAGAGAAATTAAACGTCCTTATATCCCCTTCAAAAAAATTAATGCTTTTAAACAGGAGTTTACTCAAGAACAATGCCGAAACTTTGAGTTTGGTGTAAGAAGAATTTTCTTCCTTCTCTGAGAAAAGAATGAGTTCTTAATCTTAGTCGAGTAGGTATTGTTTGTAATAGTTGAAGCATCAGCATGATTAATTCATATAATTTAAAATTTGCAGAAAAGGTGTACGTATGTTTAAAAAAGAAATTGGAATCTAGGGCTTCTTATTTGCATTTTATGTGTGTTATCCAAGTGATCTTTAGTTTCAGTTTTCTATATTATGTTGTCGTTCTAAAAAAATTACTTAGAAACTTTTAGAAAGAGAAAATTTGGCAATGTTTTATTCATAAATTATTCAGTTTTAATGATTACTTTTTCTCGGAATATATTTCAATATATTTTATAACTTCTATAATGCTCTGAATTTCCTTAAAATTCATTTTAAATATCGTATTTAAAAAATGAATGTTAATTTTACTTGTTATAACATCATGGATTTTAAATTAATGATTGTAAATTTAATGTAAATTACATATTTGGATTTATGCTTTACATAACTATAAAATCTTATTTCATATTATAATCAGCTTAAATTGCAATTGTTCAAACTGTTCAAACATAAATAAAATGTATACACATGATACTATAATTGATGTACATTAAATTTTATGTTAAATTTGCTCAAAACTGTTATTCTCAAGTAATACGAATAAATTGCAGAATTTTTAATTAAATTTTAAAGTATTTTTTTATAAGATTTATTGGAAAACTAATGTATATTTCAAATTTTTAAAAATGCAAATTAATAATTTTCGTGTGAGTGAAATGCAATTATATGTCAGACATAATAGTATTTATTATAATGTTTCAAAAGTGAAGCCTTCTTTAATATATTTTAGAAATAACCTGCAAAGAATTCAAGTATTCTGGAGTGATAGATAAATTCTTAATTAATATGAACATAGTTTTCTAATATTCTTATTTTCAGATGATATTAAATTAAAGCTAGTTATATGACTTTTCAATATTTTGGAAAATTGAGTATTATCAATTTTATGATTTGATAAAATTGAATTTGTAATAGTAATAAATAAAAATAGGAATAAAATAAATAGTAATTTTTAATTTAAAGCTAATATTAAATAATTGAGAAGTTGTATAAAATTATTCAAGAATCATTTTCAATTATTTTTTTGTGTCTAATCGATTTAAGAATGATCTGACTGGACTAGGTGAATTCCAATCAAATTTATTTCAGAAGAATTTGTTTTTAAAAAAATTGAAATATTTTAAGGTTTTAAAAAAAATTTATTTTTAATTTTAATTCGTCGATATATAGTGAAATATGTGTGTTCATATAAAAATAAAATTAACATTAACAACAGGATGGTAATTTAAGAGTATTAATGATTTTCTAAGTTAATAAAGCTATGTGTATATTTTCACCCTTCTAAAATTTTACAAATATTAAGTGAATTTAATAATAGTCTCTAAGCTATAATAAAATACTTAAACCAAATATTTTAATTAGGAGAACGGAAAAATATTGTGTGTGTGGGAACAATTTGTTTAAAATACATTTATCTCTTAAATCAATATTTTATCTGAATAAATTAAATCAGGTGTTTTCGTTAGTTCTAAGAATTCAAATTTATCTTTCTCAAATTATTAGCTTCAAACATTCAGTATTTCTGCTTTTAATTAAAAAAAATATTTAAAATTAAATTTTTATCTCTAAGTATAAATTCTCTTTTATTTTATCCCTATATAGAGTTATAAATTTTAATAAATTACTATTAAATGAGTCTCTTTGATATAAATGTTTCGTATGAATTATTTAAATTTCAATTCGTACCAATTTTTCTTTCTATGTAAATATTTTTTTATTATTTTTATAAATGTATACTTCTGTTAAACATTCTCAAATTCATCTCTTCTTTTATATTTATTTCGAAATAGATTCCATAAATTGATTTTTATATATGGATATTCAGTTCCACCTAGGCTAAAGTGTAGAAGTGATTTGGATATAGAATTTTACTTATTAAAACCCAGAAAATAATTTCTGTTTGACTTTCACATGATAGGTTTTTTCACTGAAGTTTAACTTTTTATTAAACACTTGTTTATATGGATATTCTTATGCGTTTTATTTTATCAAATAAGTCCACATATAGTTAAATCTTACTTTTATATTAAATATGTTAATTATCCACATGAAACATATAAAATTTATTTAAAATGTTGTTTATATATTTCAAAACAACATTTTAAATAAAGTTTCTGTATGACACTCTTGAAATTCAAATTAATTGTTAAATTATCGAAAAATACAAATTAATTATGGAAGAATATAAGGCTTTTTCGAATAACAATAATAACAATATTATCTTAATAAAATACGTTCTACAAAATAAAATGAATTCTAAAAATAAATAACGTAATTAAAAAATGGTTATTGTTATTAAAAATGAAAATTCGTACAAGTATTAAGATAATGCAATATCACTAAAGATTGTATTTCAGCAACCAAATCATAATTGCATACATATAAATGTCAAAAAAATTTAATATTCAATAATTTAATTTTATAATTAAGTATATAAACAATAAAAAAACTACGTAATACTAATCTATTTAATTTTGCATAAAAATTATATATATATATATATATAGCTTATTAAAACTTCTTTTGAGTATAGAAACCTTGAGATGTGTTTATTTCTTTCTCAAAGTTTTCTAGTTTTCTGTAAACACGATATGAATTATTAGTTATTTTTATTTAATGATTTTCCTTGAAGCATAATGATACAGTAAAATATGTTTCCAATGTTTCAAAAAGTTGAAGTCTCTTTTACAGCATTTATGAAAAAATGTTCTCTCTCTCTATATATATATATATATATATATATATATATATATATATATATATATATATATATATATATATACTTTTATATAAGAGGATATACTTTTATTTACGGATTTCCAATTATTATGTGCATTAAATTATTCATATATTAATTAACAAATATTATTGTGCTAGCCTTGAATTTCGAGAGTCAATTTGCTTATGTGATTTAAATTTCTTATGAGAATTATGAAAAATATCATTAAAGGAATTTTAAAAAGAGTACAAAATTTAAAGAAATCATTTTCTATTGCAGTGTGTTTGTCTTGTCGAAGAAAAATTTTTGAAAAAATATTTGAAGATAGCTGTTTGATGAAATAAAATGATAACCTTACTAGTTATAAATGCTCCTTTCTTTCCTTTATTTTATTTTTAACTCATAAATCTGCGCAGTTAGTCCAAAAACCTATAAGCTCTATGTTCCTTCTCTTTTTTTAAAAAATTATATATCTCAATTAATGTAAGTTTTAAAGCTGTAGAATATAACCTATTATATCAAAATTCACACTAAAGATACATTTAGAAAAGAAATGATTTACTAACTAAATTGATTTGTTTTAAATTAAGCGTATTAGATATTAAATTAAGCTTTATAATTATATATTTTCAAATGGAATTTTAAAGTACAATAATAATTGTTTATCTTACATATATATACATTTATTAGTCATATACATAAATCTCTTATTTTTTATACTTAATTGTTATTTTTTTATTTAAGAAATAGTTGATTTTCTAGTATTATCAAATGTTTCGTCAAATTTTTCATTATCATTTTTCTAA
Source organism: Latrodectus geometricus (assembly GCA_026290005.1). NCBI lineage: Eukaryota > Metazoa > Arthropoda > Arachnida > Araneae > Theridiidae > Latrodectus > Latrodectus geometricus. Next base: position 333,755 of record JAPDSC010057293.1, read on the forward strand.
TTTAATAATTATAAAATAAAGTAAAATATTAAAAGGTCTTTTTCGATTTGGTTAGTTTGAACGTTAGCTTTAAACTTTGTAATTCTTTTATTTTTAAAATTTGATGTAAATTGGATGATAAAATGTTTAGGTTATGTAGTTTGGATTGTAGAAGAATGATTATTAAACTTCAAAGTCAAAGGCATGGTAAATGAACCTCCTCATTATCACAGATGATGATGATTGCCTTTTAATGACGATAATGTAAATGGATGTTTGCATCACTCATAGAAATTTGTTGTAAATTTCTGTACCTGAAATAAATAATTCAATTTTCTAGAAGTTAAATATCATTTTTTGAAGATAGGTATAATATCTTTGAAGACAAATATCATTAAGATATGATATATGAAATATTTATCATGAAGATAAAAATTCTACACTTTCCGTTTGAATGTTTGAAATTGAATTTTATGCGTAAAACAGTTTACAATTATAAATATGTTTATTGATTTTTAGTTTATGCAATGCTTTCAGATTAATAAGTTTGTGTAGAAATGATATTTACAGAAATATTTTTGAAATTATGAAAATGTGAATCTAAAAAATAAATATTTAACTATAAAAGATATTATTGACACACTTAGAAAAATATTGTTATTAAATAATAATTTTCTATTCTAATATAAATAAAAACTCAAATATAATATTACTATGTAAATTTCAAATAAAATTGATTACAATTAATGAATATTAATTAAATGTTATAAATTAAATGTACTTTACTTTATGAATTTCGTCGGAATCTCAATGCACATCTTAGGTAATATATAAAATGAACTTTTCGATGTAACTGTAAATATACGTAAAATAAAGCTTGATCAATATTCAAAGTTAAATATTTTAATCGAAAATAAGGCAGCATTATATAACCTTTGTTAAAATTCTGATCATATTTTCTGATTTAATGAGGGTCTCTCGGAAAAAATTACACAATACAGAGTGACTGATTGTTATCAATATCAAATCTTAGACATGATATTGATAAATGAATGCGTAAAATGAAATAATCTTAGACAAAACTGTTGACACAAGGTTTCATCAATAATTAAAATGTTAGACAATCTTTTTCAATATAAAATATGTTTGTTTGATTTGGATGCGAAATGTCCTATAGAAGTAAAACTTTTGGAAACTTTTATTTTTAATTTGTACATGTGTATCATATATTGGAAATAAAGATATAATTAAAAAAAACAAAAAAAAAAAAAACAACAACTGATATTTATTTCTGTGGATAGAATAATCTCCTATATAACAGATTTTAATCCTTTAATTTTTAATCATTGTGGTGTTATGTAATTTAATTTTAAAAGCATAAAATGCAATATTTTTGTTTTATATAAGAAATAACAAACCTGTACGAGTTTAAAAACAAATGAAGTTAGCTGGCTGCGTGTAAATGGCTTGAAAACGTAAACATATTAACTCTGAATATTTAAGAAAGAATTATGTAAATTTTTGGCGAAGAAAGTTATCTTTTCATATTTTTTAATAAATGCAAAGCAATATTTGTAAGCTATTTTACTGTTTTTAGTTTTAATTTGAATGAGTGGTATCTGGAAATATATGACGTAGATATGGTACATAGGAATCCATATCAATGGAGTTTTGCATAAGAATGTTGAAATTTATTCAAATATAGCACAATATAAAATAATTAACAATATGAATTTCATTGAAAGTATTAAGATAAAAAAATAAAATTTTGCATACACTTGTGTTATATGAAATATCACGTGCGTGCATTATTTTGTAATTAATTGTATATCATGCAAAACTTTGTTAGAAAATTAATTTTAATCATGAACTAATAACTATTAAGAGCATTTTCTAAATTCGTTAAATAATTTAGATCGCAATTATTGTCAAACTTTTGCAGTTTTTATTGCAATGGACAAAGCTTAATCAGCAAAATTCTTTGAACACATTATATTTAATGTATATTAAATTAATTCAAAATATAAATCGTTAATTCAATTATCATCAACATATTGTGGACAATCTATTTCTTTCATAATCTTACCTTATATTTTATAAGTAGAATCTATTAAATTAGTTTTCTTATATTCATCGTAAATTTTCTATTCATGGTTTATTTCATAGAATTCATTGAAACATTCGTAAAATTGTAGATTACCGATTGGCAATAAATATTGTGTTTTTTTTATTACCAACATTGAATATTTAGTGTATCATTAAATAAGATCTATTCAGCAAATCTTCAATACTGTTGATACCATTTTCATATTAGAAACCTAAATATTTCACCAAATTTCATGTAACACTGAATTATGTATTTTTCTGGTCTATCATTTTCCAGATTCTATCAACTATGCCATTTATTTTGCATAATTATCATCAACCTAATGAAAAATAAAAAACTTCTATAACGTTAGTATCAATATATTCTACCGGGGGTAAAAAAGTAACTAATATTTTTTATGATTACATTTTTTACCAAAAATATGTACAGAAAATTATTGGTTATGAATAGTTTTTTATGAGTATTGCCATTATAATTTCATTTTGGTTGTTTTTATATGAGTTAATTAAACTCTATGCGGATATTAATGGTTCTTCCGAGATTAATTAGACTTTGTAGAAAAGACAAGAAAATGTCTAATACATATTAATGAATGCCTTAGAAAGGAAATTATGGTTAAAATACGAGAAAAGTATTGCAAATACATAAAAACATAGTAGCATCAAAGCAATATCAAATAGTTTATTAATTTTAAAAAGAATATTAGCTATCGGCATTCATGTTAAAAGAATTTCTTCCATTACATAAATTAGATTTGAAATTATATGCACACGTAATTATTTATACTTGAATTTGTAAAAATAATTGGTTAAATATTTTACAACATCAATGGAAAATTCTTCACTTTTTCTGAACATTAAAGTACACTTAGTAAAAAATAAAAAGTATTATTACAAAATAAATTATATAATATCTTTATTTATTTATTATAAATTAATTACGTCACATACAATAAAACTTTTAACTATATTAATTAATCACCTCAAAAATACATTAAATAAATAAGAACTACAAGGTATGCAAACAACAAATAAAAATTTTAAAACTATGAAAATAACTTTAAAAATAATATATAACCTATATAGTCATAAATGATTAAGAAGGCCTTCAATGATTTACAAGAAATTATCTTGTATTTTACTTACATTTCTTCCGCAAATAAAGAAATGTTTGATGTTTTAAAAACATTAATTTTTTGTTAAAGTGTGTAAAGTATATTTACCACACACAAAGTGGTTATTTATAATTTAAGATAATATTCATATATTTAAAAATTAAATGATCATAGTTTTGAAACTTTCTCAATTCTCTGTTTCTTATCATAGTTTTCTCACATTCAGTCTCACTCTTAAGAAATTCCCTTTGGGATTTGTTATTAAAAAAATAGGGAAAGATAATTTATGAGTATAAAAAAGAAGCTCACATAGTAGTTTGAATATTTTAATACGTAAATCATTGAAGAAAAATATTTTAGGTACATAATTAAATTCTGCAGAATACACATTACTTTCAAATTTGATTAGAATAGGAGATCAACTAAGTAATTTTTTTTTTTAATAAATGTTGGTTCTCACGTAATTGTTTATCTTTGGTTACATTATAAGAAATAAGTAAAAATGAACCATTTCTGAAAAAAAAGGAATAACTAAGTATTAAATCTAATAATAACATAGGTTTAAAATAAAAAATTCTTTCCCTGTTTTTGAAATTGAAAGGAATTTAAATTACTATAAAGCTATACAAATACATAGCTACGTTTTTTCCATAGAATTGTGAAGTACCTAAATGACAGTTTTGATTATGAAAAGGTATTTTTTAAAATTATTAAAGGATTCATAATTTAATATTTATGTATAAATTTATATTCTTTATTAAATATTTATGTATTAAAAATAAGTTTATTAAATATTACTTCATTAAGTATTTATGTATTAAAAATAAGTTTTCATTCCGACTTTTTACTACGTAATCTAACATTTGTTTGATTTTGTTTTCAAAAATCACTCTTTTTCAAGAGAATTTGAAGCAATGATTAATTTAATTTATTTGTAATGTTATAATGTTAATAATTAATAATAGTAACTTCCAATCCTATATGGTTATTATTTTAAATGCTCGTTTTCTACACTCGTTTACTTCCATAACAACATATTTTTGATTAGAGTTTTTCAAAAAAAAAAAAAAAAAAAAAAAACCCATACAATTTATACATTGCAAAATATTCTCTAATATTATATTACTTTAAAACCATAATTATAAAGAACAATATATTTTGGATTATTTGAAGAATATTCGTTATTTGAAAGAAAATTATAATTTATTTTAAAAAATGCAGTTTTTATTTAAATCTAAAATAACATTATCTTACTCATCTGCAGTAAAGTTACCAACATTGTAAGTTAGAATATTTACAAGATTAAAAAAATAACAAAGCTGCTTCAGAATAACGAAAACAAACGAAAGGAAAATTTGAACTTCTTTAAATCACTAGATTAATTAAGTATACTTAAGAAAATTTTGAAAAATACTAAATATCTGTTTTTGAAGGAAATTTACGTACTTTGAAACTATACAGAAAATAAATTGTGATAGAAATATATTTCACTGTTACGTTTGTTACCACATGAGACTATGGTTTTGCTACTTTATTGAAATCAAATATTGAAATTTTTCCAAGCATAGTTAAAAACAATACATGAATTTAAAAATTAATTCAATAATTCTATTATACTTCATATTTATCTTCTTAAACTAACATATAAATTAAATATATAATTCATAACTCACTATCACACATAATGTAATTTACGTAGAGTTGTTTTCATAAATGCTTTTGGGTGTCTCTGATTTTGCTTAAATATTACGTTTGAGAGATTAAGATGTTGTAAAACGTTTTATTGATTTTATGAGGAAACAACATAGACTTTTAGTATTCAATTTCTTAATTTATTTTGTTTTTTAAAACTCAAACATTAACTCAGTACTAAAAAAACATTGTGGTTTTAGAATATAATGAGCATTCAAAATAATTATTTAAAATTTGTAATTTTATGTTCAGCATGAAATGAAGTACAAAATAATATTTATATTAATTATAAAGTCTAAATATAGTATTAGAAATGGTGATTCAAGGTAAATATATTTAATTCACGTATAATATTATTAATAAAAAAGATTTTTTACAATATATTTCAATTAATATATTTTGATAAACAAATATTTTGAAAATGTTTAAGTTAGTTGCACTTAAGAAGATTTTATTTAAATAAAAAATGGGTTACATTATCATAACACAAGTAAGGGTTTTGACTAGGAGATATCTGTTGCCTGTTATGTTACTAAGTACTTAATGACCTGAAAATTCAAACTATGTAATAATTTATTAACATTTTTCTAAGCATTTTCATAACAAAACAGCTTTATTATGCTTAATTCGAAAGATGGTTTAAAGAATCTGTAAGCAAGTTTAAAATTTAATGTAAAAATCAAGTTGAAATATTTTATACACTTCATGAAAAATATTATAATTTCCAATTTCCTTTATAGAAATGGTATAAGTTAAATAATTATTCTATAATTTAAGAAAAACAATTTTTTCTAGCTTGGTTTTTATAAGAAAATATTGTAGTGACAAAACAATCATTTTATTAAATACTTCTTATTTTTCATTTTTACCTTGAAATATTAACAGAGTTTAGAAAAATTTAAATTTTCTGAGTTTATCCTAAATATTGTCGATAATTTTGATATCTAAAATAACTAAAATGTGTAGATTTGGAACACTCCTATATTGTAACATTTTTCAAAATTTTTCATTAGTTTTATGATTTATTGATCTATTTCAATGAATTTTAAAAATTTATTTAATAAAACTTTTGCATAATCTCTCATAAAATTAATGAAACATTTGAATAAAAGAAGATAAAAGGAAAGCAATGTTTGATTTAACATTATAGTATATATTTCAGTATACAAACTTAATGATTTTTACATTCTTTTGCAAACTAAAATATCCTGAGAACTTACTTTAAAAATCGACAATTCGTTTCACCAGATGAAGACATTGGTTGCTCTAGCAGCTGTCCTTTATTGTCTATAAGTAATTAATTTCTTCTCACATCAGCTGGTAGTATTCAGAATTCATTGAAACAATGAGTTCGGGAAAATCTTTATTGCTAGGAAGGATAAAATTTCGGGAAATACAACAAAAATATTCCTGAAATAAACTATGGAAACTTTTGTGGAAACAGTGTATTATTCTCGATCTATATTTTTTATGGATTTTGCTTTTTTTGCATCCGATTTTTTCTCTCATTTTGGTTGCATTATATATCTTATAATTTTCAATGGTGCAAAAAGAACATGAGAAAGATAAAGATAAATTTTTTAAGAGCTATAAAAAATTTTAATTTTCAATTTTGTTTTATTAAAATAATTTCTGAAGAATTTTAATTGCAAATAACATAATCAGCTTAAATTAAAGTTGCTTTGCGGGATGTTTACCACTGGAAATAATAGTAATTTATTTGAACTATAATGTAGTAACTACCTACATTTTGCTACTCTCAGCTCTTGCTTTTGTAAGCCTACCAATAAAATTCAGAAATTGTATCAATTTAATTTCACATCAAATTTAATGCATTAATACCCACTGTAAATTTATTATACAAATACGAACACTTGAATTTGACTATTATAAAGAACATTGTTAATATTTATATTAATAGAACCAATATGATGAATTTGATTATCTGTACCTATCATTCATATATTTAAAACCTATCAGTTCAAGAATAACCGAAAAAACTAATTAGCAAAAAATACATTAGATTAATTACTGACACCTTCTAAAATCGTTTATCCTTATTAAGGTTAAAAACATTTTTATGTTACACAAAACTTTCAATCTCTGATTTTATTAAAAGTATGTCAAATGTGGTAATACAGTGAATACGATACTCAATGTGCAAAACTGAAGCACTCACACACAACAAGTGATTTCTTGTCATAAAATCCCATGGAAGCATCTGCGAGACATGAAATTCAGAAATGAGAGACACAAGATGTACTTAAACTATTGAGAACGTATAATTACGTAAAAAGAATACATACTGTAAAGAATTAAACAAAGGGTTTTGTTGAACTTATACTGATGTCTAACTTTCAGAGAGATTCAGCATTTGGGATGTCGGATGAATAATTGCCCTTATTGAAGCTGTTTGAACACAGTAAACCGGGAAATTTGTTTTCCGCTTGCTGCTCACATTTGCTGAGCAATGACATCTGCTGACTGGTTTCAACTTCACCTGCTGCATCGTCACCCACTGTAGTGGTTTTCCCAGGGAGGATACAACCAACCGTTCTAACCATTACAACTATAGTTTGGAATGTTTTTAAATGTACGAATTGACTCTTGTTGATTTCTAGCTTTTCAGCTACATTGGTCAGTAACGCTCATCTTTCTGTTTTCTGATTATTCTCTCCCATGAGATGTCGTTCAGGTAATTTCTTTTATAATATTTTAGGAAAACACTCATTTGTAATGAATATCTTTATTTGCCACTCAGTACTTCCGTTTATTGTATTCTTGAGAAGCATGTGCAGACCTCACCTGTTTCAAATACTCTTACGTCGACTGTGACATTATGTTCTTGACACTTTGCATACGCATTTCTGTTGACATTTGCATTCCCAAAGGTTTTTGATCTATGTTTTTGAATGATAAGTGAAAGGAAAATAATGATTGAATGAAAAAAATATAGATTTAAATATAAGTAAATTAAATTTTTAATGTTATACTAATATTATATTAAAATGTAAATAATTATATTCATTGAAATATTAGCACTAGAATGTCTGGCATTTCAATTACTCTTAAGCGTCCGCCAATGTTGTTTGGACACCGAGATATAAAATATCTAAAATAACTGTAATAACTAATAATTTTCAGCACTAATGTTCAGTAGGCTTTAGTTTTAAGAGTTTTTAATTTTATATAATTATCTTATATTATGGTCATTTATATTGAAAACTTGTAACAAAACAAATGATTTAATCTTGTAAAATGAAATAAAATAAAATTTATGAATTTTAGTATAGAAAGAAAAATGGTAATTTTTTATGGGAGTGCTGTGTTTTAATCAATTTTTTTTTATCGTTTTTATTCATACTTCGTACATACTTCATTGACAATGGATGCAGTGATATTAAATTTTCCTATACATCTTCTACCTTCCATTCAAGAGAATTACATTTTTTTAATTTTGCATTTCAATTACACTTTTTAATTTCACCTTTTTGGCATTTTAGGGAATTTGTATTTTTAAGGAAACTAATATTCACTAAATATTTGCTTTCGGGAAAATATTTTCACTCTTACTGGGTCTTGCCAGAGAAAAAAATTCAGAACAGTTTCAAACATCCACATTATATTGAGAATAGAAACGCAGAAACAGAACATTCTTATCGTGTTATACATTAAGGCTTAAAATTGGATATAAAATCATCTGTGGTGTTACTACTATGAGTTCTTATAGGAATATTGTTAAAAGGAAGAGAATTAAAAAAATATTTCCATACAAAAATAATACCAACTAAAATATACACAGAGTTTTTATGAGAATATTTTTAGACACACATTCTGTATTCTTTAACAGCGGAAATAGTTCTTCAAATTTTTAACAACTAAATAGCTGTATTTATAAGGATTATGCTTCATGTATATAATAGTCTATATCCTCATGTCACAGTAAAATAAGCACACTGATATTCTACCTACAACGACAGACTTACATATTGTATGTCAAAACGTAAGAATAAAGATTTTTTCCCTTTGGGAAAAGACCTGGTCCTAAGACAATTCTCTTCGAAGTGCATGATTCATGTATAGCGTTATCGGAATCCTGACAGGCAGACTATCAAAGTTTGCTGCAAGGTATTATTCAGCATACATTATGTGTTTTACTTGTAAGAAGTCATTTCCTGGTTGAGGCGTGAATTCCTGTTTTGCAAAAGAAAAAAAATATCCAAAGGCCTAACCCAACAGACGTGTAGAATGAAAGGAGAATCATAACTTTAATCTTTAACTGTTTAAGAGATGATCTATTCCAATAAGTAACATTTTATTTCAAGAAATTCAATTCTGTGACTGGGATATTGTAGTTCTATTATATGACTATTTAATATTAACCACTTAGCTACATATCATATGAAATATATATAATGATTTTTATACTAATCGAATTTTAATAGGTAAGTATCATTCATATGATGTAATGAAAAAATCCCAGCACCAATCTCTGCAACAATGCATTAAAATGAAATGTGTCTAGTTACTATTGTCGTTCAATAGTAGTTTAGGATCAAATTTGAATGTACCAATTCTGGAAAACGTGCTTCTATTATTAGATCACTCCATACTAGACCATATGATATTTATAAATACAGCTAAATAAGAGTTGAAGATTGTACGGATTATTTTTAATATTCTTATTAGCGATTAATGCATATAATGTTTATTTTTGCTATTAAAATGTGAACTTAAGTTGTTTTGTTAATCATTGTATAATGAGAGATTTTGATAGTATTTAGGTTTTACTTATAATAAATTAAATAGAAACACTGAATGACAATTAAAACATTAACAATTTAAAAATATCATTTTGCCGAAAAAGTCACTTTTGAAGACAAGGATTCTTAAAAACACAAGAACTATGTTGTTAACGAGGAAAAACATTTAATTCTTAAACAAGGGGCCAAATTTAGTTTCCATCAAAGAAGATATTTTGGAACTGAATCTTATTTGAACACTTTTCAAATCTATTAAGAAAAAGTAGTACCGAATGTCAGAACACAATAGCACGTTAAATTTGAAATCTCTTTCTTTGCCTCAAATTATCTAACTATATCAATACAGTTTCTGAAAGAATAGACTTACAATATATCTAACAGATGAACTTTAGTCAGTGGGGATCGATATAGAGTATGGAAACAAATCATCCAACGAAAAACGAGAGACTAACAAAAGGGAAATATTTCTTGAAGAAAGTTACTTTAAAAGTTTATAAGAAATCCAATTTTTACAATACTGAGATGAAACATACGTTAAATCAAAGGCAATTTGTATATGAATCAAGCCAAATAAATATTTCTATTCTCCCTTTATTAGATTTTTACAATCCACAATTTCACATCCCAAAATCAAATTTCTGTTATGATTTTGGTGTATAGAGACATTCCTAGAAATTTTTTTGCAAACATCTTATTTTTTAAAAGAGTGATTTGAAATAGGATTTGTCTCAGATATATATTCAATGGAAAATATTTAGACTTTTTAGATATAAGGCACTCACAAGTATCTAGAGATATAAATGATAAGTTTTTTCGGATTTTAAGATTGGTAAAGGTAATGTTAGATCGACCGCACATTTTATAGTGTTAATTTTGTCTCAAATGCAATTTGTCTTATAAAAATACATATAATATTAATATTATGTACATGAAACCTATATCATTGGTTATTGACTTTAATAATGACAAATTTTTATATAGCCAGTTTACATTGTTTATATGTTTTTATGAATCATGTTTTAATTACACCTAATGAGGAAATAAACACAATTGTCAAAAAGTATGACAAAATAAAGAAAAATATATAATTTCATGTAAAAATATTCAAACATTAAATATTTTCTCGTAAGACATATTTAAGTGATAATATATATTACTATTTATTGTTTGGTACTAGCATATATTATATATTGTAAATGTAAAATGTCTAGATCAATGTGAAAATACAAGACAACCGGTAACTGAAGAATATCCTCTTTTGTTTCTTCCTGAAAACAGCTGGATAATAAATGATACCCAGAAAGTGAAAGATTTCGGGTACACAAGAAACAGCTTTCAGCGAAAATTCAGCTTCGCCAGTTTTAGCTGTAACACAGATATAATAGTGTTTGAATTTGTGATCTATTGGAAATCTGGCTCTTATAAGAATACTTTCTTTCTGCTCGGTATTAGATTGACATTTAGGTATCGGAATTATTATACTGTTGTTATACAAATAAACTATTTATTTGCAACATAAATTTTAATTTTGTATATTACGTCACACTTAAAACTTGTTTTTATTAACATAAAAAGCACAGAATTTGGATTTGTATGTTTGCCATTCTACTGCCACATTTCTTACCGAAAGACTTTCGCAGCTGGGGCATAAATTTCAAAGTAAATTTCAAACCTTTTCGAAATTGAAGGGAAGAAATGAATTCAACAACGAATTGAAGGCCCTAATTAAGGTTCAACAATCTCATATAATTATGCACAAAGAAGTTACACAGAAACTTGATTCCAAAAATAGCAAGTATTTCAATTTAAATCTTATACTGAAATACATAACAGGTAAGGTTATCTTTCACTGATATTTTAAATTAAGATTAAGTTGACACTAATTTTATTGTTTGAGGGATTTTTAAATTATGTTAACTTTAATTTATTTATAAAATGTAAAAAAATCGTTCAGGTCTAAGGTAGTACTTTAAAAGGTTATACTGGGTTTCAGTTGAACATTTTATTTACATTTGTCAACTATTTATATTAA
>JAPDSC010057293.1:345541-369867 GCA_026290005.1 Latrodectus geometricus
AGAATTTCTGGTGATTCGATTATCAACTTGATTCTATACGAAAGTGAAATAAACATGGTCAAAGTAACAATATAATTTTCTACTTTTTTTTAAATGCAACTATAATTGATTGTTTTTGCCACCCAACCTGTCTAGTGGTTAGCGTAACTGACTACGAATGGGGAGGACCTGGGTTCGAATCCCGGATCGGGCATGGGTGTACTTTCTCTTTCTCTCTCTGTGTTTCTTGTCCTTTCCTCAAATGATGGATGAATGTGGCCTGCCCTATAAACGGGTTTGGGTGGTGTGGCGTGGGCAATGCTACTCATACGTCCGTGATTTAGTTCACAGGTGCCCACCCGGTAACGATAAAATGAGTAGCAGTTTCCGGCCGTACTTATTTGCTTAAGGGTGCCTGCCATTAGAAAAAAAATAATTGATTATTTAAAGCCGAAAAATAAAATATATTCTAAACTTCAGTATACCATTTAATGTAAAATAGAAAATATATTGGTTTATTTGTCATTATTTCAGAAACTAGAGCACAGAATTTCTTTAGTTTCAATGCTTTGTTCCAACATTAATTTTGCCAAATTTCTTGAATATAAGATTGATTAAAATTAAAAATACCTAAATGTTAAAAAAATGGTGTTTAAAATTGAGTAAACATTTATGCCACTTTGAATCATATGTATAAAGGATACTGTATTTGTAGTTTCAGATTTGCAGCGGTGATAAACATTCTGAAAATCTACATGTATATTTTTCATATTATTTGTTGCAGAATCTTTAACCACATCCATGTCAAAACTTCAATTAAAAATGTTAGTTCAATGTGCTATTACTTCTAAAATTCGTGAAATGTTCAAGTGTGTTTTTCCCCCAAGTACACTTATGTATATATGTGTGTGGCGTTGGCAACGACAAGAATGTAAATTTTGCAGTGTAGTTACTGATAGATGGCGTTGTTGTAGCATCAGGAATTACACACTCGTGTCCATAAAGTAAGGATAATGCAAGTTCAGGCAAAGAAAGAGACAGAAGCAAAACAAATGTGACTTATCTGTGAAGTCTATTTCTTAAGCAAAAGTTAAAGAGCAAAAAACACGCTATATGTTTGACATCATTAATAAAAACTGCTATTTTACACCCTGGAGCAAATTTTCAAAAAAGAACTTATTTAAAAAAAACAATATAACATGGTTGGTACGATGGTTAATACAGAGTAAGCCTTCCCCAGACGATGCAATAACGATGTACAACGTCTAGGCATGTTGAGTATCAAATTATTTATCTGATCTGTTTGAGAATTACACCACTCATCAAGCAATGCTCTCCAAAGTTCAGGTAAACATGTGGGACAGGGTTGACGAGCTACAATTTGTCAGCCAATCATGTCCCATACATGCTCTATTGGATTCAAGTTCTGTGAGGTTGCTGGCCAGACAGGTGATATCCTCCCATTGAAGACATTCGTCTACATTGTTTGCACGATGATGATGGGCGTTGTCATCCATAAACAGAAATTCTTTACCCATGGCTTCCCGAAACAAACGTACATGTTGTTCCAGAATGACATACTGATAGATTTGGCCTCTCATGGTTACATTCTGAACATGCATGTTAGTTCTAGAACCCAGAATAATTTCTCCCCAAACGAGCAATCCTGAACCACCGTAACGATGCCATTCAATGGTGTATTCTTGGTGGTAACTGGTACCTGGCCTTCTTCATATGAAAGTCTGGTGAGAATCAGATTCAAAGCTAAACTTGGACTCGTTGGAAAACATCATTGTTGTGGTATCCACAATGCATGCTCTCTACTCCAGGCTAACTGCAGGTGAAAGTTAGTTGCGTTAAGTGGAGCACATCTGACAGCCCTACAAGCATATAGACCAATGTCCTCTAAGCGTCTATTCACGGTCTGCCTTGAAATTGTCGTACCGTTAGCTGAAGAGAGCTGACGAGACATGTCTGATGTTGAGCTCCGTCTGTTTCTTTTGGCAGTAACTGCCAAATACCTATCCTCATTAGGCGTTTTAACTCGGGGGCAACCTGTGCTGTAACTTCTACTCACATTAACATCATCTTGGAAACGTTGCTAAAGCCTGGAGATGATACTCTGGACGATTCCAAGTTCCTCGGATACTTTCAGCTGGATACTTCACATTCCAGCCGAAAGATAATTCAACCATGAAAAAAGTATATAAATGCTTTTTTGTGCCGTAACTATGCGGTTATTGCAGTTAAAGGCTCTTAAATCGCTTGCGAACAATTTTAATTTTTTGTAGCCATTCCTTATATACCCCTCTCTTACATTCTCGTCAATGTGACCTACTATTGGTAGCATCTGGTGGTTTCTTGTAATTTGCGTATTATTCTTCAAGATGTGTGTGATAATTCTACATGTAAAATTTTTATTTTGGAGTTCAATTTCTGTGTGATTCTGAATTATCTTTAATTTATGGACATGAATGCTTATAAAGAGCTACTTCACTGAAGCTAGTAGTTGACCTAGCAAGTACCTCAGTGCTTATTGAATTTAAAAATGTTGCTGTGCTGTAATAATACTGTGTTTCCTTATCTTTAACTAAATTTTAAAGTTTAAATATTCATGAGAATGTGTTGGTTTTTGTTCTTCCAATTACCAACTATATATATTTGTATAGGCATCTTAAAAACTTAGTTTTTAATGTGTCAATAATGCATTAAGTAATTAAATAATGAAATTAAAAAGGCGTTTTATTTTTATTACATGAATTTATTTCAATAATTTATTTGCTCAAGTATTTCTTGCAATGATTAGTTTTAAAATTTCTGTTTATAGTTTCTTTTTGAAGAAATAATAATCAAAATATATTGTACTTGACTTATAACTAATATTTCTTGAAATATCTCTAATGACGTGATGTCAGGCAAATCAATTTTATCTTGTCTTCAATTTTTTAAAATAGAAAATATATAATTACAGTTTTGGGTTTAGTTGTTTCAAAATAATGTATTTTTCTAAGCACTATAGATTTAACTGGAATTTTTAATTTGAAATAAGCGTCAAAATTTTGAAATTAATCAAATTTGAAGTTGAAACCAAACCTACGAAATATTGAAATGTAAGACCAAAATATTAATGATATAAATAACAGACTTTGTATTTCAGAGAAACTTTGAAACTTAAGAATATATATGGTTGTAAAATTTTGATAATATTTATATAATCTAAATAATATTCCCTTTGATTCCTAAGAGTATAATGTTATGAGTAATGTATAAGTTAAATAAAAGAATGACTTAAAAATTTCAATATTTTATTTAAAAAAACAAAAATTGAATTTTCTGTAATATTTTAAATTAATTTTTATGATGCTTTCCATTGCCTGACTACTAGGATTTTCACTTTTTACTAAAAAGTGAAAATTGAAACTACAAGTATTGGAAATCATGCCACTTTTTTCATATAGTGGAGTACCTAGTGGGCAAACCACCATGACTGTAAAAGTCTTCGTAATTTGGAAGCAGAGTTGAAGTAAAAGAAAACATGAAAGTTCTTCGGTTGGGTCGGAGATTGAACTCACAACTTTTTGATAACGAGAACGATACCCTAACCAACTATGCCTCTGCAGCGTTGTTTTTTTTTCAGTGATTATGCATATTTTGCATCAAAAATACACCTGAAGACATCAATTCTTGTTTATATTTGTCAAAATAATTACTAAATTAAGCTATATGTTGCGTGAAAATTGAAGTGCTGGTTTTTCCTGAACGCATTTAACAATGAAAACTATGATTTGCAACAGAAAACATAAAAAAAAAAACATCTTGATGAAAAAATTTTATTTTTAATAACATTAAATTTTTGCATCAGAAATATAAACTTTTTTATATATTATTTCTAATTATGGTTATTTTTAATACAATATGTTGAATTAATTTTCTTAAATTGAGAATATTTTAAAATATATACTTTTAAAATTTATAGCACACACTAGTGCTAGGCTATCAATGTACGAATAAAGCTCTAGTATTTAATTTAATTGATTATGGGTTAGATTTTTCTCTTAGTTACATATTTGAGGAAATCGAAAACTAATTTAACTTATAAATTCTTGTATGATTAGCCATTGTTTGAAATAAATATCTGAATGACAGATAATCTATTGCTTAAATGCATGTTTATTTTATGCTTATTCTCATTACAAAGTTGCTTAAAATAATTTAAATTCATTTTCAAAAAATAGTTGTTTTAAGGCTACTCATTTTTTTATTTGAATTGTAGCATTATAATGAATTAATAGTAGTAAAAAAACATATGATTAAAAAGGTAAGACCTCCCAAGATAAGAGTATTCATTATGATATAAATCCTGTGATATTTAAAATAATTAATTTTCTTTACTAAATTATGTAATAACTGATTAATTTTAATTGGATAATTTTTTTTACCCTTAAAGTCTTTTTTAATTTTCTGATAATGAAATTTAATAAAAATAATAAATTTTCTGCATAAATCTCTTTTATATATTTATTTGTACCAACTTCGTATTAAAAAGTAATTTTATAATCATAAGAAATCGAATTATGTTGATAAGGTTACATATTATCTTGACAAAATTAATTAAAAGGGAGAAAAACGAAAAATACTTTTGTTTTTTCTTTAAAAATTGGTACTTATACAGCCTTCCATATATTTGAAGAATGCTAAAATTTAGAAGTGGTAGTCAAAACCTTTTATATTTATTTATGACGTTGCGTAGATCCAACTGATGTTTGAATCATTTTGGAAGTTATTCACACTTTGGTTGATTCTGCAGGGCAATCCAACAAGTTAAAAGAATATGCAGTTGTTGACAAAATCATTTACATAATTAAAAAAGTTCATATCTGGAAATATAAGTGGCGTATATATAAGAATCTAAAATCAAAAGAGTGATTCTTGAGGCACACGGAAGTAACTTACGATGTACAAAATGTTACATTTTCTGATGTAATTGTCTAAATCCGTTAAAAAGCAGAATGAACATGAATATGCATGGGTTATTTGACAGGATCCATAGGTATGTGTCAGATTCATTCTAGACGTATGATTTTATATAAAGTACCCAATATTCCTCATTTCTTAAGTTTAGAAATTTTCGATTTAAAGTTAGGTTTTAAACTTTTTATAAAGGAAAAATTTAGGAATTTTTATGTTAATTTAACAAAATACATTTGTAGTATACTAGATGCCTATGCAAATATATATATATATATATATATATATATATCAAATATTTATCTTAGATATTCAATTTTAAAACTGTTTTATTTTCTCGTTTTAGGAATTCATTTCAATCACTTTAATTGATTGCTGTATTTAAGTCTTATATTTCTTTAAAAGCGTTTTATGTAACTATAAGCATCAAATCTATGTAATACATATAGTATATGGTATATGAAATATAGTATGTAATATTTATACATTTTTATGTATCATATAAAATTTTATTTATTTTATTGCATTATTTGTTTTATTGAGTGTCAGATTTTGTTCTTAGTTGAAAAAAGTCCTTAATGTTGCCAAATATTGAAATAAAAGTAAGAATAACATTTTTAGAATTAAAATATCATTCTTTTAAGGCACTTAAAAGTCCTTTGATCAATGAAAAAAAAAGCAATTTTGCGTTAATAATTTGCAGCTTACGCATATTTCAAAAAGTCCTTAAAAATAAAGGTCACAAACTTTACAAGAAACCCCAACACATGTTCACAATTTCAAATACATACAAAAAAAGGTTTTAATAAAGAAGACAGTCTAAAATGAATTACAAATATTATAGATAGGAATTGCACGTTTATTTTTATTAGTAAACTTTTGAATTATCTTATACATTACAAATTTGGATCTGGATGC
Source organism: Latrodectus geometricus (assembly GCA_026290005.1). Lineage (NCBI taxonomy): Eukaryota > Metazoa > Arthropoda > Arachnida > Araneae > Theridiidae > Latrodectus > Latrodectus geometricus. The sequence continues at coordinate 351,407 of JAPDSC010057293.1, forward strand.
AGTTTCTCATTGTAAATATTTTTCAGTGATGTTTTTTCCATAGTCATTTTAATATATGATTTTTTTCCATAGGTAAGTCCCGAAGTTTAACATGCCCTAATCATTCCATTCTCTTTGAAATGGAACATCTCAATCGTTTTTACAGGAGATGTATGTTGTCCAAGAATGATATTTTAAGACTGATACAATGAGAACTTTTCCCAAATAAGAAGGCAAATTTTTGTTTTACATCTTATTCTATGTTCAAGTTTTTAAATTTGTAATTTGTATAATCACTTTTTAAATGTATTCAATTTTTTAAAAATATCTTGTCAAATCAAAACCAAATTCTTGGTAACACAATTTATTGGAAATAAAATTGCTATTTAAGCTAATATCTGCTCAAAATTGTTTGACTACTCACAGAATATATATAATAACATCATTTAAAAGAAACAACATTGAAGAGAGTATTCTGTTTTTATTTATCATTTAAAGATACTACATTTAACAATAAAATGGTTTTATTTAATGTTAAAGAAGAATAGATTCCAAAATAATTATGAACAATAATAATAATCGTATAATTTTCTTTCAGTTCCAGATTGCCCAAATTAATCATGATCCGGTGCCCAACAGTTATCAGCACTATTTTCATGACAAAAAAAAATGAAGAAAACGTAGAAAACATTTGCTCGTATCTCTAGGGATAAACATTATTCGTCGAATTCAATAAAAACTCAGTTAATTAAGAAATATGCCTGTTGTGTGTGTGTGAAAAATTATATTTTTCTTTCGTTCCTATTTGTTTCGCAGACCATGATTATTCCTTTGAAATCTTTAGAAAAGTGATTTCAGAAACTTTCTGTTCCATTTTGTAAACTTTTCTCTGCAAGATAGAAGAGACAATGAAGGTTTCTGACCAAAATTATTCTGGCGGCTAATCCTGACAAATGCTCCGTAATGTAAAGGAAAATTAATTAGTTAGACAATAAAGAACAGCTGTTGATGACTAATACCCTGGTCGAGTAAAACAGTATTCCTTAGTTCAAAATTGATTACTAAGAAAGATGATATAAAAAAAAGAAAAAAAAAACCCTGATCATTTCTTCAAAGAAACAAGCATTACATTTAGATTTTTTTTTTGCCTCACTTTCTAATAGTTTTAACGCTATTGAATTAAGAAAAGAATTATGCGCTCGCATAGAATCAGATTATTCTATTTAAATTAAAAGGAAATCTCTTTATATATATATACACACACACACACACACACACACACATATATATATTTATATATATATATATATAGTGAAAACAACTTATTTTTACGCATACAGAGAAAATATTATTCAATTATGAAGAAAGTTAATTGATTATGGATGCATTTATGAAGAAATTTTATATGTTAAGAGTTATCTGAGCGTAACTGTAAAACATAGCTCAACATTAATTTAATTAATACAACATTAAAATCAATTTTTATATTAAGTTTTCAATAAAATATGCCATTTATTAATTTTAATAATGAGACTAATTTATTTTGAATTTGTATAATGTGAGTAGTCTTATATAAGGAATTATAAAATTTTCTTTTTGCAAATATAAATAAATACATGAGTAAAAATAAAAATAATTAAAAAATAGAAATACTGTATGACTACTCTTTATATTTAAAAACTTAGTACTTATAATATTAGTCATTGTATCGACATAATTGTCGTTTAACATATTGTACATGTAAATTTCTTACGAATGTAGGAACTGTATGTTATAAAATTTATTTTATGAAACTGTTATAATATGTCAATAGTTATGACAAGATAATAATGTACGCAAAGGAGAAATATTCCTTAATAATTATAAAATTGGTTGGTTGTTCTTAGAAGACAAATTATTCAAGAACATTTTTAAAAGTATGTTTGTGAATATTGTGAATGTCTTGAAAGGAAATATTATGTTAACCATGAACAATACAATTGTTCTTATTAAATATTTCCATTTCATAATTATATTTTTATGAGATATTAAAAAATGTTACAATTGTTGTTATCTTGTGCCAGCCAAGCAAGCAGTATAGGGTGTACTGTTCTGTTTCCCAGCAACACAATAATTTGGTTTGCAGTCCAAATTTTTCAGTACACACATGCCATAGTTATCCATTTATTGGGTAGGCAACCATTCACTCAATGGAAGAACAAAGACTAGAGAGAGAGAGGAGAAAAAGTACATCCATGCCCAAACCGGGATTCGAACCAAGGGCCATTTTATAGGGTAGGCAATGCTTGCATTAACAATGATATAAAAATATCCATTTGTAATAAGAATCACGTAACATTTTAGATGAGGATTTTTAAAATATTTTTATTCTAAGCAATTATTAGATTAAGATTTCAATTTTGTTAAATATTTTTATAGAAAAAAGTCTGGTAATACTTACTTAATTCGTAATTTATCATTCTTTAACGTAAAGATAAGCATGTCTGCCTCTTTGTATAAAGACGCTTATACCACTTATTGTTGTTGGAAAACCATTCATTGTGATTTTTAATCTATTCAATTCTTTTAAACAAATATGTTTTAATCTGTTTCTATTTTGCGTAAACAAGAATTTTTTTAAAGATGTTCATTTTTCAAAAATATATTTTGCTTCAAATAATTATTATTAAATATATATATTTCAAAGGGGTAACACACTTTGCTTCCATATAAAATCAGCCATTATAAAGAATATAAAATATTTAGAATGGATTTATTGACAATATCCGGTGCATTGATTACTGATAAATCCAAAATTGAAGTTCCAATTATTTCTTAAAATAATTATTTACTGTTATTTGGTTATAGAAAATACAAAGAATATAATTTATTTAAGGACAATTATATTGTTTAGTCTATATTTTTCTGACATCGTTCATGTAATAATCAATCTTTAATATTTCTGACTAATATCGTTATGAAACAATGAATAATAGTAAAAAATAATGTTTTGAGAATATCAGTAATTGAATAAAAATAAAGTGAGAAAATGCGGAATTTTACACTTCATAAATATTATTCTAATTTTTTTGAGAAATTTAAATTTTTTGAAAAGAAAAAAATTATATTATAATAGTGAAAATTATTATAATGATATGGTTCTTCTTATTATTAAAATCTTAGTATTTATCATGTATGACGCAACACAATTGCATTCTTAACTTCTATTTTACAAGAAATAAAAGGAGAAGGTTACAAAAAAAATTATTTTTAAAGAAAAATGAATTATTTTTTACTTGAAAAGTGCTATTTTTTTAAAGCAAAAAGACCAAACTTATTTTTCAGTATTATTGATAGATAGATTTATGAGAAAAAAATCTGCGTGAACAGGTAATTGGTATATTTGTATGAGACTGCTTAAGTTACGGAAAATTTTGTTTATAAGAAATGCTTCTAAAATATTCATATTGTAAATACAAAAAAATGTGCTTATCTGCTTATTTGTTGACGACAAGTTAATTTTTATCTGTTAAGGAAGTTTTTGTTTCATCAAAATCAAAACTTTTTAAGTTCATTTGTTTTTCTTGAGACTGTATTATAATGTAATTTTTTAATTTTAAATCCTTATTAATTAAATTGCAATTTTTATTTTTTATCCTAATTGTTTTTATCAATGCATTTATAGAAAAAATATAAAGAGTATAATCTTTTAAACACTACTCAAAATATAAAATATGCAAAATTTAATTTTCTAAAAGTTAAGAACATTAAATATTTAGAATATTTATTAAAATATATACTTAGAAAATATAATCTTCGTATAATTTTCTTAGAAGTCATTAATATTCCTCTTTTTTGAAAAGAAATAAGTTCTATTATTAAAAACATTTATTACGCGTTTGAATAAATAGTAATTCTGGAAATTTCGCCCAAACTTAAATGTCATTCATAGTTAAAATGGTAAACAGATAATAAATATAAATAAATTAAATGTGTAAAGAAATTCAACCAAAATCTGAGCATTTTTTTTAAAACTTCCAGTAAAATGTATCTAGTTTATAAAATTTTAAGTAAGTTAATATATTTTTCGAGAATAAATATTTTAATTCAGTTTATAATTTTGCAGATTAATTCTTCAAATACCAAATAAATAAAATTTTAGTGAGTGGTTCTGAGAAACTTTGATGTAAGTTTTTTAGCAATATTAAAAGAGAACGTTATTTATTTTAAACAATAGCAGAAATTCAGTTATAAAGGCTTACTTAAAAGCTTACTTTCATCAATAAACTAAATTCCTGCTAATACTGTAACTTTCCAAGAATTCCATTTATTTCTGTCAAAAATATATGGAAATGTGATATGGTATAACATTTCTGGTTCAATTTTCAGAAACTTGAATGCAAATGATATTGATTTTTCTTTATTTTTAAATTAAAACAACAGTTGCGCATTAAATTGTTAATGGAAGAGCAAATACACTGATAAAAGCTTTCAAGAATTTTATGTATATCTCAGAAATGCGCAGAAAGGAGGAATGATGCTAAATATTTATATAATATTTTTGTTTGAAAATGTCAAGTAACTGTATATTTGACATAAAATCACATTTTCAACAAAGAAAAAGTTTTGAAAGGTATAATGAGAAGTTTTTCATTAAAGATACATATAAAACAAATATTTATTTCTTAAATTATAAATAAAGAAATCTGGATCATACTGCATTAAAGAAGGGATGAATATGTTTAAAATTTTATTCATTTATTTTATTTTTCTGCTAGTACATTTATTTATTCATTTGTGTATAAACTAATGTACATCAAACTGAGGAACATAGACTTTTACAAATACTTCATTAAAGTTCAGCAGCTGTTTGACAAATAAACAGTATATGAGAAGAGAAGTCAAGAATAGATCCAATCCTGAAATTCATTTTATGCATACTGATTGGTCTTGGAATAAAACGTTTTTGAAAATAAAATCGAAATTCAATGAAATTGGTCGTTTGTCTTTAATGTAAAAGTTGTTAACTAATTGCTTCTAATTTCTTGTCATTTTCATTCCTGGTTCTTTTAATCCTAAGATCACCCATCCTGAATTATGTTTAAATTTCACTGTCAATTTAAAAGTTTTAGACAATTATTTTTATCAGCCGTTGTACCATCAATTTCTCTTAAACATGGTGCAGATTTATCAAAAATTCAATTCTCTGAGAAAGTGTTGATGCATATATTTACAGTTAGTCATTACAATTGCAACATCGTGAAATAAAATTAATGAAGAAAAGATATTTATTGTATGAAAAAAAGAATGTTATGGAGACAAAAGGGTTAAATTTTCAAGTACTTTGTGGGCGAGATTAATGGAAACAATTGCCATCCCTTCAAGATAATTCAAACCGTGCCAGATCAAGCAGGTATCAAACTGGTCTGGGGTGACAGATCAAATAATTCCTTCATGGTAATTCAAGTCTATGTCCAATTTCATCAACGTAGTAGCTAGAAAAAGATAGTCTCGGAGCAACCCTTTAACAGTCATTTTCAATTAAATAGAGGTCTAGAGACCAGGGAAAATAGGGCAACAATCGAATAATACTTGTACTGAGACAAGTCAGAAAACAAGGTACAATTAAACCTTTTAAATTATCTTGTTGAAATAAAGCATTTCTCATGTCTCGAAAATAGAACATAACCTCTAATTTTAAAAAGTCAGAATTGTACCTTTTTATCGTTCAGATTACCGACGATTTAATCTACGAATGTGCGTATGGTGTACTCAGTGGATGCCAATAACACTAAAATAGGTGCATAATGTGTATAGGACATATGATGATATATGCAACCAAGAGACCATCACTCTCCTCCGATCCTCAAAATGCTCACATAATCATCAGAATACTGAAAGCTAATAGGTACTCGTCTGAAAGGATAATACTGTATCATTTCTATAACCAGATTCGGATGCATCAAAGTCTCCAACTGTTTCTACTCTGCACTGTCAGAGAAATCAAAAATAATATCACTACGCTGAAAGTACACACTGTTCCAAACATAGTGCACTATAAGAGTAGAAATATTTTTTTAATTAATGTGATTGTGTATTTTTTGATTAGTGATGTAATTATATGGTTCTTTAAAAACAACCTCATAATGTTTCTATCCTTTAAGGCTTTATTCCTGAAAAGACATTGAGAACCTGCATGCCTTTTAGTTTGACCTATGACTGCATATCGATTCCATATTTGTACGACATTGGTTAGATTTCTACCAATGCGAATGTCAATATAAAGGAATAAAACCCACACTCTTGATGAACAACGATCCTGCTACTATTGAATTTCAAACACTTGCTGGTAAGCATTTCTTAACACGATATTCTGAGAAAACTTTGAGCTTAAAAATGGATTTTCAATAAGATATACCCAGAACAAATTTTTTCAGTGCTTCTAATGTTGTTTTACTCTTCAGTTTCGTTCAAATGTGTTTAAATGCTAATCACCTACATATTCCAAAATTTCAACTGATTTTCTTCTTTTCATGTTATTTTGACATTTAGCATTGGTGAGATGATTTCTTTCTAATTATAAATATAATTAAGGTTTTAAATGTTTTGTGTGGACTCAACAATTTTCTCATTAAGGCTGTACTATTTGTTTGATAAGTTTTCAGATAGAACTACGAAATGAAAGGCTTGTTAATGTTTCAGGTAATGCATTTATCTTGTGAAACGCCTTAATTTTCCCCCATGTGTGAGTTAAGGTATAAGTTGGAAATGAACAACATACTAATATTCAAGACGTCATTGTCAAATTATAATAACATTTTTTCGCAAAGAATTTCATTACGCTCTATAGCATTCCATCTGGAAATTGACAGAATATGTATCGTAGATATCAGTTATTTCTTATAAATAAGCCCTACAGACAAGAAAAATATTTATGGGGTGTTATTCCATTGTTGTAATTATTAATGTTTGAGTATGTATAAATTGAAACCCACTATCTGTTGGAATTCAAGAAATCAATGACAGCACGTCGGAAAAATGAAATTTAGTACAAAAATTATTTTGGCAATTTACTGAGATCTATTTGAGATTTTGAAACTGAATCTCTGGAACTATAATGCTACCGAATAAATACTTACAGGGCATTGATTCCACAAGTGGTCTTTATACTTATTTTTACTACAAAATAATAGATTTTGGTGCATACCAATTGATAATATTCGAGTCATATTAAATTCGCTTGTTGCCACACAATTTCTAGATTTAAGAATGCCATGTGTTTGCTTAATGCTTAGGAAATGTTGTTAAAGGCAGTCGTTATAAGTACTTACCATAATATGAGAGATTCATTTATCATAGAATCGCAATTATACAAGCACAAAATCGCGAAAAAATATTAATATTGCCTTTCTAAATATTTTAACAGTAGAAGTCCGTTGTAAGTGTTTTGTATACTCTTGTTGTTTTTTATATTACATATTTTATAAATATCGAGAGCACAACTCACATTATGGAAAGAATTCTTAATTAGTCTAGATTCACTTACTTGATTGAATATGATTCAAAAAATATATTAAAAGTATTTTAATATTATAATAGTTTTAAGCGATCTTGGGGCATCTTCTTACCAAGAAGTTAAACAGCTAGATTCGGCTATATATTGAATAACTTACTTCAAATCTCTTGGAGTTAAATAATCGTGATTATTTTATCAGTAGGAGTATGTCAAACATTACGTCTATTCTTTCTGTGTTGAAATTTTCAAAGCCAACCTGAGTCTGTTGTGTAAAAGTGTCTACTTGCTACACATTTTGTAGACGTGGAGAAAATTGTGTAACAGTGGCATTAGAAATATCTATATGCTGTGTTACTCAAATATTAATTCGTTGAATTTCTTATACTTATGTAGTATTTCTCACAAGCAAATGTTGCATTAACTACTTGCTACCAATCTTTAAAGTAGTACCCGGATTAAATTATATAAAAAGGATCAAAACTGGTTAAAATTTTATACCCAGTTTACTTAATACTCTTTATTTCGAATCATGTATATTTTGGTTGTTTGGTTGCTGCCTTCTGTATTCAATTTAATTTGGTTTTCTAATAGCGGGATTAAATTAATTTTATGACTGGTTCACTTATGGTCTACAAAAGATTATTTATGCCACGGTTCTACATTCTGTTATTGTTATAAGAAGGGAAATTAAAGCACGTCCGTCATCTGACCAATTATAATATTTCCACACCAAAATAGCTCTGCAATACTTAATTAGAGTATGACGTTATAATAGTTTTTAACATGCATTAGCAATATCTCTGAATCACACGCCAGTTACCCTTATAAAAACATTAATTTAAATCTGCATTTATCTATTCAAAATGGAAATCGATATACTTAATATTTTCTCATTTAGTTTCTTAGCAATAAAATAAAATAAAAGTGTTTTGTTTCTAATTTATAGTTTGCTTTTCCATTCCAATGTTGGAATCATACACAAAACTTATTTTCATTTTTAAATATTCATATACTTATATTAAAAAAATTAACTTCAATATATTTGGTAAGGACTTGTTTAAATGATAAGATAGTGTTAAGTACTTACCGCATTGAAAAATAAGTTTATTAGAATTATTCTTGCATTTCAGATAAGAGCACTGAATTGTCTAGAATTTGACGTCAAGTTGAATGTTCATAACTTGCTTTAATGATAAATCAAAATCAAATGCTTATTTCAATCAATCAAATATAAGCATGATAGAAGTGTTCTTGTATTTGAGATAAGAGTATTGCCGTAATAGTATATTTGACATCAAATTGACATTTCTGTATCTAAGTGCCTGTTTAAAATCAATTGATCATTGTTAAAGCAGTTTAATAGCTTTAGAGGTTTTCATTGAACTTCTCAATGTAACTTAGAAAATATAATTGAAATTTTTTTCAGTTTTTTGTACCCAAAGAAACTATTAGAAATCTATAGTACGCTCATAATAAATGTGGCGTACTTCAATCGTTTAATAGAGTTCTCCTGTATTGTGCTGTAACTTTATAAAGTTTAAAAAAAAGCTATCATTAAATATTTTTCATAGTTTGACTTTCTAAGGAAATTTTTTTAAAGTGCTATTATTTCAATCTGTTCGACCTACAAAGGCATATGATCACAAGGGGTTTGTTTTTCTTTTTTTACATCATTCATGTCAAGAATAAATATTCATGTTAATTATACAAAGATGACGATATCAAGTGCTATTATACAACTTCCCGAATTTTGTAAAATTGTTCTCTGCAAATCAGAACAGAGATAAAATGCCCTTGGTAACTACGATAAGTATTGTTGAATCGAATAGTCATTTGCAAACATAAAACATAACTATTTTAGAAAACCTCCAAATTGAAAGTTGACCTTAACATACTCGTATCTATTCAAATTATCAAACAGCAACTTCATTTAGTGATCATTAATTATAGGAAGGGTTCAATTCTAAATTCATATTTATCAACTCGAATGTTGTTGAAGGGACTAAAATTATTTTGAAAGCCTGAGTAATGGACAAAACATGGCAATAGAAGCAGATGATCTACTTTTATTTTATTTCAATAAATTACTTAAGACTTGAAAAATAAAGTAAATAATAATGTACCTTATTTTTCAAGTTGGCAATACTATTAACAAAATAAATATTTATGGAAGATTTTATGTTGACATTTATTTTTCACCAATCGTGAAGCAATGAAAAGCCATGGTGAGTGGTGGAGTGTGATATTTCTTCTGTGTTGTTTATGATCACTTATAAGTGTGTGGAGAAGATCAGAAGTTATTACAGACAGTGTGTTCTGAATTTCCTTTTTTTTAACTTATACTTAAATTTATATTTTTTTAGAGAATGTTTTAAAATATCATGTAGAAATTTATGGGAACCATCACAGAGCAAACAAAAATAATAGTTTTCAATCTACAAATGAGAACGTTTTTAGCATTCTAGTAATTAAAGCATAACATTAAAAATATCCGTTCTTTTTTACTATGCGAATAGTTATAAAAATTTTATACACGTTTTGAAATTTATTAAAAATATATATATATTATAATTGTTTATAAATAATATTTAACGAAAAATGATTTTTTTTTTTACTTTTTTATACTAATCATTATTTTATTTGACAAGTTTTATAATACAACAGAAATTATTGAAATTAACGGAGTTCTAAAATATGGATACATTAATTATATTTTCTCAAAATATATAAATCTGTTATGTGTCTAAATAATGGAATTTTTATTGGACATCAGACATTAGTTACATAAAAGAACTTCTCTGATTTTGTGCAGAAGAACAATGTACGTTTTCACTCGTTTAAAGCATGAAAATTTAAATAACTTTTAATCCTATTTCAGAGATAGTTAGAAATTATTTTTTGGTTGTTTTATTTCATCAGCAGTAGGTTAATATTATTTACAATGAAAATTGGTTATAAACGTTAAACACAACAATACTCGCTAAATATGAATGAATTTTTCAATTATTCTTTACAAAATTGATAGCTTAACATATATAAATATATCTGTATATATATACCCACATATATATGTATATGTGTGTGTATAAAAATATAATGTATGCATATATACCTTTCATTTTCAAAAGCATCCTGAAACTATCAAATTTTGTTAATTTCCTTTCTAACTAAAACATACGGAAGCTAAAGTATTGAATTTTGCAGTAGTCAACAGTCAAACTTTAATATTAAATCAGATTAAGATAAGTTAAATAAATAAAACCCATAACATATATACCTAGACGAATAACATTTATTGAAAATCATTTGAGATATTTTTACCATAACGATATTCTTCAAATCGAGTAATTTTTTTTAGTAAATGAATATGTTGTGGCTTGTGTAGGCGAATGAATGACGAGCCGTAGTAATTAAAGCCTGGTGATCAAAAGCTATAGGGAATATATATATATATATATATATATATATATATATATATATATATATATATATATATATGTTTGTGTGTATGTGTGTGTGTGTTACGGTGAAACACCGAAATTTGGAGAATGTCGACATTCACATAGTCGCTTAGTGTATGTCCAAAATATTTGCTAAATACCCTTGTTTCTATCTTTTACCGGTGAATGTCGACATTCACCATGCACTAATGGTGAATGTTGAACATGTCCGAGATTTATATTTTTTCTCTGTAATTCAGTCGTGATAAATTTTTCGTCTCTCTTTCTGAGAGGAATAACTCTAAGAACTTAAAACACACAGTACTTTCAAAATGAGAAAGGAAAATAATAGAAGTAAAAAACTTCTATTATTTCTATTTCAACAACAATTGCTAGCACATTTTGATTATCTGTAAGACCAAGATCGACATCAAGGACTTGTATTCGCACAGTATCTCCAATTTGAGATGGAGGAAAATGATTTTGTGAGATTTCAATATTTTTTATGCTTTCAGTAGAAGATTTTCTTTCGCAGCCACTCTTTTTATAGAAATTAACTCGTTTTTTTCATTCAGAACTTGATATGGAGACGTAGTAGATTGCAAATTCGCTTCAATATTTTTCTTTGGATTTTGGTTTTCGGTTTGACCACCGCTCAAATGTTTTTCAGTAGTATTACCAGTTTCTTCAAACTGTTCTTTGGTTTCAAAAGTATTGGTGATTTCTTCAAGTTCTTCTTCAGTTTCGGTACTTGCAATTTGTTCGCTAGGCAAAAAAGGCGATGCTATGCCTCTTTTCGCTTTAATGCCAAACATGGCTTTATAAGAACTTTGGTGTTTTCCTTCGGGATATGTAGTGCTCTTTGCAAATTGAACAAATGGAAAACCTTCTTACCATTTATTTGTAATTTTATCGTTCATCCAGCAGTTAGCATATTCTGTATATCCGGATTAGCCCTTTCAGCTGAGCCTTGTGTTTGACTGTGATGAGGCTTTCCATGTCTGAACACCTTTCCACATAGCGTATATTTCGGATATGACTTGATAATTGAATTCTCTACCATTAATTGCAATATTGCTGGAGCACCAAATGTTAAAATTATTGGAAGAACGTGATACGCTACTTCTTCAGCCCTCTTAGTTTTCAAAGGTCGTAGCTGAACAAACTTAATTAAATTATCTTGATACACCACTATGAACTTATATTCACCATCTGTGTTTGACTGCAGATGTTTCAGATCAACTTGACATCTTGAGTTTAACTCAGAACTATTCATTGGTTTCACAACAATACTTTTCTTAGGTGCACTGTATGTTGTTTGTGCATTTGACATTGTTTGCATAGATTTAAATACAACTTTACAACTTCATATGTAATATTTTTGTTTTTATTTTGCACCTCTTTAAGCATACGAATTCTTTTTCCATCACCTATCCTGGTGTGATCTTCATATAGTATACTGGACAATTCCTCATTGGTAACATGATACCATATATTCGTTTCTTCTGGTTTTAATGGTACAATTAACTTCTCTTCATCATTAAATTTTAAACTTTCAAAATGTATTAATCGTCTGTAATCCAAAGATGTGTTGCACTTAGTTTTAGCAGAAAGCACTTCAGAAAGTATTTTAGAGGACTTTTCTCGAGAAAAATAAAAGCAATTGTCTTCTCGTTTACCCGCAATTAATACATTTAACTTTTCAAGAAAAAGATCCCAATTTACTGCAGTATCTATTCTGTATAAATCAGGAATCAGAAAAAAAAATTAAGACAATTTTGTTCTCACCATCGAACCGTGCATATGCATAAGACAGACTCTACCACAGCCAGTCGCGAGGATTTGACGGGAGATTCCGCCAGAACAAAATAGTTTGCGAGAAACAGCCAGTCGCCTCTTTGTCGTCTCCTCTCTTTTCGACCTCCACCAGAGCATATCTGTGATTGTCGACATACACCGGTGAGGGTCCGAATGTACAAGAATGTAATGAAATATTCGATCTTTCACCGACGTATTTGGTGTTAGTTGACATTCACCGGTGAATGTCGACATTCTCTGATTTCGGTCTTTCACGGTAACATATATGTGTATATATATGTGTGTGTGTGTTCATTCAAATGAGGATAAATTAATTTTTATTTGTAATTTGTTTGAGAAATCAAGGTTTGGAGTCTAATTTTATTTATGATTAAAAAATAATAGCTACATAATTCATAAGAAATTATAATGCATTTTATACAACACATAACATGTATTTTTTTAAAGTTCAAAAGTAAAAAAAAAATTATTTTAATTTTGTGTAGGTAAACGTTCATTTTTAATTTAAACTATAGCGATCATTATAATTTGAAACGAAAATTAATTAATGAGTTACCAATATATATATATATATATATATATATATATATATATTTGTGTGTGTGTGCTTATATTGGTTTGTTCCTCTCAAAGAATTATTTTATTTAATTTTCGATAATGTTGATACGCGTAATTATTTTAATTGCTATCCATATTTAAGAAATATCTATTATTTTATTATATTGTAGAAAATATCATATATTTAATCTCTTTCTATAATTATCACAAAATCTGAAGCCATTTTGAAAAGAAAATTTATAATAACAAGTTCAGAATCCTTATTCCAAGTGACCGAAAACAGTTTTAAGCAGAAATTTTATAGTAACATATAATACAGACTAATCAAACTTACTTTAGCTAATGAGAATATTTTCATCATTAACTCACTATCTGGGAAACTTTTGCTTAAATATCATTTTAAATTTTCCCAATTATAATCAAATGACAAGAAAAGGGATAGTGTAACGAATTAATGATTTTTTAAAAGACTTTATTATTGCGCAATGGGAATTAGAATTCAGAAACTTAAATTTCTGAAATTATCATGCTGTAACATTTTACTGTTGGCCAAAATTCACCCAAAGCCGTCTAAAAAAACCTTTATTAAAGTTTTGACGAAATGTTTTATTAGAATTTCAATGGAATTGGGTTAAAAAAAACTATTCTCATGTTAACTTTTGCATTATGGGAAAGAAAAAAATTTAGTTACTGTATATTTGGGAAAATATTCAATTGCAACAAAGTATGAGAACTATATTTTTGTTTGCAAAAGTTTCGCAACAAATGAATTTCAAAAATATTAGTGCTTCTACAATTTTACGTCAATGAAAGATCTCATTAAAGGTGTTTAAAATAAAAAATGTTATATAAACGCATTTTTATTTAAATTGAATAATTTAAATGAAAACTAAGAAAAAAAATTATTAGTCTTTAACTGAAATTTGAAAATTTTTATTTGGGACTGACATAAAAATTTAGTGCAATTAATAACAAGTAATTTTTGAAATAATGTTAATCCTGTGAACTTGAATAAAGGAAGTAAAAAGTTTTGAAGAAAACTAAAAAAAAGTTTGCATCAAAGACATTTTCATGAATGTTGTTGGAGCTGAGAAAAAAAGATCGGATTTGATAAACGCGTGTGTCACTCACACAGCATCGAATTCTTTAATGTTTTTCTTGCAGTTTTCAGTAAAATTAAATTAAAGCTGTAAAAATATTTAATCACGAAGTCTTAGATGATGAATGTCAATTGAGAATGGAAACAGATTAGTCTCAAATCCAGATTTTTAGAAAGTGTAACTTTCAGAATCTCTAGTTTATAGAAACTATTACATGGTTACGAATAGATCGAGATAAACTGTAGATAAAATATATACGAATGAGACAACTAGCAAAGAAAGTAATTGTTGTTCTTTATTGTGAGATGTGCGTGGCCATGCTACGGCTTCACAACTCTCTCGTGAATTTTGCTCAATCACTTACAGCCAAAATTCAACAAGTACAGCCTCTTAATAACCAAATCTTTTTTGTTTTCCTGATCATTTTACGTGGATAGAAATTGCATGTACTCTCATCAAAATTACCATGTTCTTTAGAGAAATTTAGTTAAAAAATTGTAACTTAAAATTCTTTTGCAAGGTAAATTTGATCTTCTATAATAAAACCACTGTTTATGAATTAACTATTCTTTAACAGCAGTTTCAATTTGAAATATACTGCTCAAAACAATTAAAGGATATTGTAAGTTTTATATAATATAAAAATATAAGCGAAATTTTTTTGCCGAAAAGGGGAGAAGAGAATCACAAATGCAAATATTTTCTGATTTTCAAATTGTGGAGTATGTTAATTTTGAGTTCAACGTCAAAAACGTCACTTCAGCAGACGAGAATGAAATTTGACTTTCAACTGAATGAAAGTGAAAAAAGACAATGAAGACAAGAATGATAGGTATTCAGTGACTGTTTTGTTACGATGAGTACGATGTCTCAGCGAAGTCCTTTAACTGATTCATAGCTTGCAGAGTTGGTAGGTTATAAGGGGGAAAAACTCAAGCCGAAGTAGTGCAAGCCAATGGAGGGTCACAAAATGTGGTTTCCAGGATCTGAAACCGTTTTGGAGACTGGAAGTGCAGGCCGAAGACCAGGGCAAGGTCGTAGACGGGCTACACCAACCAAGGAAGATCGTTATTTAGTGTTAATGGCTTGGAGACACAAAAATATGAACGCTACTCTTTTCCAACATCATCTTTACTCGGCTACTGACACCCCGGTTTCAACTCAGACTGTTCGAAATCGTCTCAATGGTGTAGGTCTGTATGCTCGCCGACCGGCAGTATGTGTTAAACTACGATCAAGGCATCGTCGTGACTGCATGCCTCAAAGGTGTTAGATATTTCTGGATGGCCGTGGAAACCATAACCAATACTAAAAATGATTTCCTTTAAAAAACACCATTTCTTATTCCTTTTCTCTCATATGCCCAAATTGTGTTTTTTTCCTTTTGTACAAAAAATGCAATAAAATGCATTTTTTTCTGCCAAACATGTGTAATTTATTCTCATATAACCTACTAAGTCTGACGACAATGTATCAATCAGGTAAAAGATTTCGCAGCCACAAGATCCACCTAAAACCACAATATCCTTTAATTGTTTTGAGCAGTGTATTTAATTACGCACATATTTATTAAGCTATCATTTTGTGAGTAAAATGTAATTATTTTTCAATGAACTATTTATCTTTTTGAGAAGTAATATACAGGAGTATATTTTTTCCTCATATATTTTTAGAACAAATTTGTTTAAATTATAATGATAGTTAAAAAAAATGCTGAATGAATATGGACAAGAAATAGGCAAAATCTATTTCCTAAATGACACACTGTATAAATAATGATAAAACTAAACCATAGTTTTCTATGACGAGAGAAAGAAAATAGTTAATGTGAGTCTTCTCCACTATTAACTGAGAGTTTAGTGTTTTTGTGTTGTTGAGGAATGGATACTCTTACTAGCTTCACACGTATCAGAATTCATATAATGCACCAGAGGGTGCAGTGTTTTGTGTTCAGATATCTTCTGTAGCCAAAACGTTTCGAGAAAAGGCTTGAAAAGGAAATAATATAATTTAATGGTCTGAAAATACCTTGGATATAATATGAAATTTGTTGGAGATTATTACCCCGCTGCAATGTAATCGTATAGAAGTAATTTTGGAAAATTTTACTGTAAGTCAGTATGCTTATAATGCTTAATAAGGGAAGTAAGAGTGGAATTTTAACACAACTTAAGTCTCTATATCGGGTAAAAGACCTTTATGGCGTTACACACTACAATACTTATATGTCATCCTTCTCATATATCACTGGTTTCGTGTTGCACTTACCGGTTACATTTATATGAGTTTCTATAAATTCACTCGACTTGAACGCCAATTTCTAGAACAAGCAGAATGCAAAGTCTGTAGTTGCTAATTTTTCTATGTTCACACTACTAAGAAGATTAACAACCTAATAAAATAATATTTTTGTTTTTAAAACATTGGAATTTGCATACGAAGAATACTATGCAAGAAAGTAATGAAGGTTTTCTTTATGACAATCTTTTCTTTCTTTGGGTATTAATTGCAGATGACTGTGAAAATTTTCAAGGTTCTTGATTGCTCTGTAATTATATTTTTCCATAGCAATTTATGAATTCCACATATTTCCTTTGATTTGGAGAATAGGTATTTGAAGTTGTATTTTTTATTTATATGCATTCATATTTGAGATTTTTTTTAATAAAACTGAAATAAAGGGATATTAGTAAATCACTATAAATGACATGTGAAATAGTGTTTAGGAAAAATTCTCCAACAATGAGAATGCAAATTCACGAGTTCAAACCAAGTTTTTTTTAAAAATCGCTAAACATAAAAAATATGTATTTTTATTCATTTTATATGAAAAAATACCTTATTTTGTATGTGCACATAATTTTTGTGAGAGAAAGAACTAAGAAAGACAGTGCGGAATGGTACGAATCATACCACCATCTCTGGTTTACTTAAAATATAACCTTTCAAAATTTTGAGTACACCATTTTTAATGAGTTTAAACCATAATTCATAATGATTTGATTTCACCAAATGTGTCTTATGCCGAATCACACAGCTAATTTCTTAAGTTTCAAATGATGGAAGCCTGTGGATCTCCTTTAAAATTATTTTGTAAGAAAGGATAGAAAGGTTATTTAGAAAAAAAAAAGTATCTCCGATATGTGGGATATCAGATACTACTTTCTTTCAAAAGTTGTGCAGTGTTTTTAATATATTTATACATCCTTAAGATTTCTAATGAGATTTCAATGAAAATTATGAGAAGGTCTGGAAAAAAATCAATCAGAGAAAGTATTAGAAATTTGCTGGGTTAATTCCCAGTGAACGGTACGCTCCTTGTACGATACGCATATATACAACTATTAATTAATTGTATATAATATTGTATAAAATTATATTTTATTTCTATAAAATAATATAATTTTATATTATATAATTATATTAATTGTATATTGTATAATTATATAAAATGTATAAAAATAGCGTACCGTACACTGGGATACAGCAATTTGCTGAAAGTAAAGCAGTATGGATTACAGTCAAAGCTTTTCTTCTTAGAATGTAACCCATATTGTTGCTCGTCTGTTCACTCACTTTAAATTTTGACTGGCAACTAAATTCTAAAGTATATATATATACTATATTGTAATATAATATTAATACATGAAAAAGCGAAATAAAAAAATGGAAAATAATATTTCAACTTTTATGATACCATTGCTTTTAATAAAATTCAAATTTTATATAATACCTTCTAACTGAAAAGTTTAAAAACAATGTCATGCGCATAAAAGTTTTTTTGTCAGATGATATTTTTGATGAAATGCTATTCATTAAAAACTTTTTATATCTTTCCCTTTTTTTCTTTTTGATATATATGCCCATATTATTAAATGAAAATGAATAATAATTAAAGCACAGTGTAGTTCTCAAAGATGGAATTATTTCTCTAAATGAATACACTTTTAGTAAATTAATTGTTTAAATAGAAGAGCTCCCCTTCAGTGAATAATATTGAGATTTTAATGTCAACGGAAATTTTTCCTGTCCTTTATCTTTTATAACAGTAGTAAAGCATCATTTTACTAA
>JAPDSC010057293.1:369877-390299 GCA_026290005.1 Latrodectus geometricus
TATTCGAAGAACTATTCAAAGAAGAAAGGACTCACAATAATGAACGCAATCAAGCCACACCTAACACTCACACATGGTTAATGTAGCGGCTCTTCCGTAGGAATAAGGGTTCTTGTTTGCCCAAATGTGACAGTTATGTGTATTAATTAAACTTTATAATGAAAAATAAATCTTGTTAGTTCAAAAGATGCTGTTCAGCTGTCGTGAATCCCCTGCATTTTTTCGAAGAAAACTCCACCTTGCTTATTCCTTTTGATTAGTTGTGTCATTAAGTAAGAGCTAGTGGAATGTTTGAAACATGTAGGTTTACTTGAGAAACGCATCACGAAGGATGTGGAATATCGATGTCTTCTATATGACAATATCCCACTCGTGGACTAGTCTCTTACAGTATCCTTTTGCGAAGCCACAACTGATGAAGGGGCCTCTGATACGCTTATGGCATCGCTGCAACTGCGATCACAATACAGAATACTGTGACTGAAAATATATTTGATTTATACATTTCTTTCTTCGTAATTTTCTGTCTGTGAAAAGTTCATTGAGATTTAGCAAACGATTCGTGACTGAGATAAAAAAATTCTTTTTATAAGTAGTGTTTCATCAACATAACATTGTGAAACATAAGAAGACGTTAGTAACAGGATTCACAACATATGAGCTGCCAGTCGTAGACCTGCATTTTATGTTATTCTAATTTGCATATTGAGTACGATTTCAATGTGTGAAACCCTATACTTATGGATTAGAATTGTTTTTAATCTCTAATGAGACAGGTATTTTTTAATTAAAAATGAGTCTGCTTAATGTTACATATATTTAACTTTCTCTTATGGATAGTTCAGAAATGATAAAATATATTACCATACACATAAATGTCACTTTACATGATGTACATTGTTGAACTGAAAATTGCAATATAAAGGTCGAATGCTCTGATCACTAGAAACTCATACCATGCATACAAGAAAATGAATGTAGCACCATGTTGAGGATGACCAACTCCTGTATATTTTGTGTAGCGATACTGAGCAGTCAAAGCCTAAAATTATCTTCAGGAAGACTTCTCTTAAATTTTAGACATGTTTACATACTTCAAATGAAGGAATGTGGAAAGAATTTCAAGAATCTATACTGAAAATGGGGTCTTTGATTAAATTTGGATATTAAATGTCTGTGTAAAGTGATAACAATTTTATGACACTCATACATAAGCTGTGAGTTTTTTCTTCTAGCTATAAATAAAGTAATAAAAAAGAGTTATGCTTTACTTGTGTAACTTCATTATGCTTTTCAAAACAAAACAAGAGGCAATAGGACAAAGTTTAATTTACAAAAATGAAAAAAAAATTACCAAGAGTGATTGTAGACTACTTTTCTGTAATATTAGTGTTCTGTAGACCATAAGAAAGTGAAAATCATGTAGAAGTATTTCGTAGAAGGGGAAGCAAGGAAATCAAGTGGAAAGGATTGCCGATGTTTCGCGTGCCGCTGCATGAGAAACAAGACATATTGAGCTCTTGACACTGATTGAACGCTATGCCACATCCTCATCTATCTCATAATGAATATATTATTTATAATAACAATTAGTGTCATAATGAGTAATTAAATATTAATTATAGCTAATTAGTTTAATTAATTATAACTTTTAACTCTAGGTTTTGTATTTAAATGTTACATGTAATAATCGAGGTTATATGAGCAGAATATAATGATGATATCGTATTTACTAACGAATAATGCTTTTATTCATAAGATTATGAAGATTATATTAAAATATAAAGTTATCATAAATGTTGGCTGCTAAAATTATATACCATGCTTTTCTTTACTAGTTCTGCACTCTGGAAAATAACTTGGCTAGTCCAATAATTGTTCGATTTCGTAACACATTTTTATTTCTTATATTTGGGCATTTCTTGCCTTTACAGTTTAACTGAAAAATGCTTAATTTCATTTTGCAAAGAATATCCATATTTTTTCTTAATTCCCAAAATTGATTCTTTCATTTTCTCCAGAAAAATTTTCAGCACAATGTATGACGTTATTGAATATAATTACATAATTCATAATTCAAGAATGATTAGCGACTTAATAATGATTAAACAGCAAACTTTATAATAAATAATATTTGTCAACGATAAATTTTAAGATATGAAAAAAGGATATTCTCTTTGGACAGAAATTATACATATTTCAAACATACTGTGTGCTAAATTGTTTTCTATAAGCAGCATTTTGCGATTGAAGGAATGAGAGGACTAATATCAAATTTCCTAATACAATCGACTTTGTAAAATAATATCATTGAATGGGAAACTATAGTTCAGAAAGATCCAAAACATACTAGAATTATTTATTTAACGAAGAAAATGATGAAACTAGAAAGTGAAAATGATTTTAGGAATGTATTTAGAAGTAATACTAAAAAAATAAAACTAAGAAAAATATATGAGGTTGTGTCTAAGTTCTTATAAACTATATCTGGCCACAAGGGCTAAAGAAGAAATCTTTAATTTGTCAAATGCAAGAGCACTGCATTTTTCAAGAGGAAGTTAATTTGACTATGACTTACAATTTATTACAAACAATAATCAGCATCCATTTCTAGAAAGATAATCGAAGCCATGAACCGTTGAAGTGAAGAAATGAGAACAAATCTTTCAACCAATATAATGTAAAGGAATGTAATGGAAAAGAGTAAATGTAAAGGAATGAATGTAAATGCAAAGAAAAGTATGTTAACAAATATTTTATTTCCAATTACCAGCAGCTTGAAATGATTTTTGAATAGCTCATACTGATAAATGAAACAAATGAAATTTTTCTGGAGTTTACGTGAACTTCTTGAACCTCATGCATTTATAGTATGGATTATATTTACTGAGTAGATCCCAGCCATGATGAAGCGGATTTAAATATCTTGAAGTTTAAAAAGCCAACTTGAATAAGGTTTATAATCTATCGCATTAATGGTCATTGTCCAGAAATTTGTAGTAAAAAAGTCCTAGATTGTGGTAGTGTAATTGTTATAATACATTAAAAACCATTAGTTATTTATAATAATAACCAGAAGTTTTTCAGAATTATGCTACTTTGTTCTCTAAACTACATATTCCATTCTTTAACAATATGAATGACATGATATGAATATTTTCTAGTTAACATTTTAGTTATTATACATTCTAGTTAATATTTTCAGTTAAATTTGTGAAAGGAACAGTGGTTGATCTGTCACAGATATAAAATATTCTCAAACCAATGAGGTTTAATGATACATATAATGAGAAATTCTCAATTATTTAACTAAATTAAATAATATATCTAATTTATTTTAATTTTTATTGAAGTATTCAAAAAGTTTATTTTAAGTGAAGTTTATTTAAGTATCTTATTGAAAAATCAAATTTAATATTTTATACTTTACTTAGTTTATAATTTTTTTATTATTATTAAAATGACGTACACTGAATATACAGTTCTTTATATATATAGTATTTTGATAGTTAAAAATACTGCAAAATTGTTAAAATTGTAAATAGTTAAAAATATATTTAAGCATCTTTAAAAAAGTCAAATGTAACAGTTTACATATTTATTATATGAATTAATTTTTATTATTATTGGAATAACTTATACTTAATGAAGAGTTCAAAATGTATATAGTATTTTCATAGTTAAAAAAGATTGTAAAATATTTGTTTAACATTTCCATAACACATTTATAACCTTTACATAACACTTAAATTAATTACAAATTAATACGTTGAGATTTTGTTATTTGATCTCTTGCTTTTTCTGTTACACGATTTCTTTTCTTGGTGTAGTTTTATCAATATATATATAAAAAAAAATTCTCTCAAAATGTTTTCTTTTGATACATTTTGAAAATTTTGTACACCAAATAACATTACCGACGAATAAATACCTTTAAACTACAGAAAATAATTTTTTTTATTCTTTTCGTGGTAATATAAACAATAAATAAGTGATATTAAGGCAATATTAAAACAAAGACAATGCTCTATAAATACATTATTTACTCATTTTAAATCATAGAAGGGGATTCAATGAACTCAGTTTAGGAAAGAATACACATGTGACGTAATTTGAATCAGACTCAAAATAAGATTTTTTAAGGATTCAATTGGACATAGTTACTTTAAGAGATCATTTCCTTCAGTATGGTACTATTTGTTTTCTTGTAAAAATAGAATCGAAGAACGAAGGTTTCAGATCTAAAGAGTTGGTATGATTGCGGCTGTCCCTGAGTCATTTCCGACTGTCACCAGGCCAACGTCCTTTTACGGTTCATTCCACTGTTCAATTACGTTACGGATTCTCAGCTTTCTTTCCAAGGCATTGAAATTCAAAATTGTTTTGCTCAATGTTTTTATGCTCTCACGCTGTGGTTAATTTAGCGGAAATAAAATAAGACAAATGTATGTTTTCTTTCTCAAATTTATTTCAGAATCTCTATCTTTTATTTGGAGGAAATTTAGTAGTTTCTGATAATTATGAAGTAATAGAAATGTGTAAATATATATTATGTTACATATTACAAGAAAGTATCTTTTATTTAAAAAACATCGATTTAAAAAATTAATTGCTTTCAAATTTTAGTTACAATTATGTTTAATTATAAAATACTCTTAATTAAATAAAATGCATGCATATCTCAAGCCAAAATATTTAAATAAAATATTGAGAACTATATTTCCCAGCTTCAACAAATATGAATGATATAATTTACAAGTTATAGAAGATAGGCATATATATGAGTACTAGAAAATAATTTTTTGATAAAACTTTTGAGGATTCATTTCTCGAATAAAAATATATTTTAATTTGCTAAAAATATACAATCATTAATAATTTTTGAAATGACTTTATACGTACATGAATAATTATTTTGCAATAGAATTTATTCGCATACTAAAATTTTGCGTAGATCGTAATTTTTTCATATTACAATGAAGTTTGAAAGTCGATACTATCTTGAATGATTAATAGTCGTACTCCTTTATGTGATACTTAATTTACTTTTACCACCCTCAGATTCTCTTGCGTATGATGTCTTATTGTCTTTCTTACAGTTCCAAAAGAGATTCTATTGAATTTGTATCTGGTTTGACAGAAACTTTGATAACTTTTTACATTCCTATTCACACACACAAGTCATGGTTTCTACAGAAAACACACATAAAAAAGGCATCTGCTTTGTGTCTATATGGATTAATTAAGACATCATTTCTAATTTCGTGATTTTTCTTTTTATTGCGTATTATCTTTATCACAAAAGTACTCGGACATTCTTCATATTTAATTTTGGTTGCAAAAGGAAATTATTCAGAATTTTTACTATAGGAATATATAATTATACGACACAAAACAAATAGTTTGTGTAATCTATATGACATTATTTTGAAATCAGGAATCCTGTAATTAAAGCAACCAAATCTTGATGTCATGCATATAACTTATATTTAAAGTAAATATTTTTATTCAAATTATTTTTTTACATGGATGTAAAAAGAAACCACATTTAGCTATCTTCTCAAATATGCAAGTGTATTTGATAATGACTTAAGATAGAGAAAATTGATATAGAGATTGATACGACTTGTATTGAAGTAGAGAATGTTAAAAAATATATATTAATAAAATTGACCATAGGATTTCAATATATCAATTGAAGAGTCTTCATTTCTTCCAGGTTTAGCATATTCTGACTTAATTTTTAGTGCTCAAAGAAAGTCAAAAGTATGCTTTAATTAATTTTTTTTATTTCTATGTTATTGACAATACCTTTCAAATGAATGTGTCATTTTTATGTAAAGTAAATAATTATCCACATTGATTGTGAATATAAAAAAAAGCTACAGTTACAAAGGCAATCAAATAAATGCAAACTGTTACAATAATTAAAAAAATGTTGATAAAATCATGATCCTAGAATTCAAATGTAATAAATGTTATTACAACTAAAATATATGTTTTTTCTTAAATATGATTGTTTTCAAGTAATGTTCTCAAATCGATTCCCTTACTAAATGAAGGAAATTTCAAAGCACTTGTTAAAATAGTTTTATGCATTCATATATCTTAATAATAACATTTCAAGATATGAGCACTTTTGCTACTACTGAGATTGTTTTGAATTGATATCTGTAATTTCCTCAGCAAATATTTGCCGTTATTCATGAAAAATATTCTCAAACAATTATTCTCCACTTAAAGAGAAAGGTCATCGCTTGTCATATTTTAACTGTACATTGTGTGTAGTCTGAAAGCTTTTATAAGAATATTTCAATACTCTTACAAAAGCTATGCATCCTATCGCTTCCGAAAGGAATTTCTACTGAAAATAGGTGTTATTCATTTATCGTAAAAGAAAAGATATGAAATATTCCCTAGCACTCACATTGTTAAATATACATGCATGGAATACAGATTCAACATTAATTAACGGTTGTTTTATTGTAATTAAAACATATTTTGAATCATTTCGCTCCTATTTCTAACTATAAAGACATGTTGACTAAAATACACAATACTATGCACTATCCTGCACTTCTAACACTAGTGAATAATTTTACTGTAAGGCTGTAAAGAGATTAATTAATGACGCTATATAATGGATGCTAAACTTCTTTGAGGATTTTTTAGTATCTGCTGAGCATTTAACTTCCAAGTTGATTTTTAGTTGATTATTACATTTATTCACATGTATAGAAAGAATAAATCTGGAAGACTTCCAAGCTCTCACAATTATAGATATATATACTGAAATCATCATCTTCCTTATATTGTTATACAATGCTTAAATTTAAAACGTTATTTTTCACCTCAAAGAGTGGTGTATGAAAACCATTCTCCAGTTAGTTTTGACAGACATCATTTATATTGAAATCGTATAATGGATCGGCTAGTAATTAAAATCTTGAGTGAGTTCAGTAGCATCCATGATTTTGCTTTTTAGTAGTGCTACTGGTTCCTTTTTCTACTTTTCGATTTTTCTATGAGGTTAACAGAAAGCAAATTAAACAATGAAATGGATTTACATGTAGAAGAAATCAGAATATTTCCAAGTACTCAATACAAGAAATTTGCATTATAAAAGTAAAAATACAACGTCCACTTTTTCTTTCAAAGGTGGTTAGAGTTTAATCAGAGACATAATATTTGGAAAAAATTCTATTCTATCACTGCCACTCAAAGCTTTGATATGCATTTTTTTCACATGGCATTGTAGATACTCTAACAGTTAAAAGCTGTTTTAAGACCTTTTAAAAACCACAATTTTAACTTTTTAAGAAATTTTACACAAAGAGATGACGATATTCACATATAGCAAAGTGAAAGAACAACCAATTTCATAAACCCACCCTACAGAGATGCATATAGAAAATAACAATATAACATCCATCTTCAGACTAAGTTTCAGTAACTGAGATGGGACAAAAAGCTTCCATTGATGAAAATACGAGTCTACTAATATGCCATTTGAACTTTTTTGCCACATTATTTGTATTTTGATGTAAAAATAACCTTTCTTTTTTTCAGGTTACAATTTTTCTCTAAAAATGAGTTACAATATTTCTAATGCTCCAATGTCACAATGGTCTCTGACTAGTTTCATGATCAATTCCAAATACATTAGGCTGCAATGAGGATTCTAATAGCTGAACTACATTGATCCCTTTAGGATTCCATAAAAGAAATATTATTCATAGTATCACAAGTACTATCCATACTTGTACTTTATTAATTTTTCAATGGAGCCAATGTTTAAAAGCTTACATTTATTTAAGATGACTATATTTTAAAAATTTAAGACCACTATATTTTTACCATGAATTATAAAGGTGCTATTTTTATATATCTTATTCATTTACATCCAGTTTTTTTTAAAAACATTTTAATCAATAAATTATATCAAGTTGCAAGCATTCCTGAAAAATGCAAAATAAAAGCAATATAGCAAACAATTAAGTATTTAACGATTACTTAATAAGTAAAAATCATTCTTTCCTAAAAAAAATTGATTACTCCAGAGTAGAAACTCTTTTAATAAATAGAAAACTCTGAATATGTTTCATATATTAAAATATGGAATTAATTTAAGTCAGAAAATACAATACTTTAATTTGCCACTTTTTAACTGCATCCGTTTTATTCTGTTCTTTCATTGCCTTCCATGGTGATTAACAAAATTATGTGAGCACGTTTGTGAATCTTAGTTTAGAAGATGTGGTTCAATTTATATACCTCACTAGTCTTTTACACAATTCACCATTATGCAAAATACTGTCACACTCTTATGAGCAGAATTGTGTTCTCATCTACTGCTGAGTGTATGTGTTTAACTTGATTAAATTTTGTGAGATGTTGTTTTGCAATGCAGATAACTTTAGAGTCTGACGTTTTGGAATAACAAATTTTACATTTAGTTTAGTTTTCTCTCCAGTTTAATCTTTTATGAATGCACTTAAAGTAGTTTAGAATATTTATGAAGATCAAGGCATACTATTTCCTTTTAAATCAAAGAGAGGAGGGTTTTATTGAGAGATCTTTTTCTAGAGTAAAAGTATATATTGTGCAATCGAAATTTATTACTGTTAACTGTTATTGAATTTTATTGTTATTTTATTATTTACGGAATGACCTATAATTTATTTACATGATCATATATAGTTTAGGTTTTCATATTTTATTAGAAAATATTTTCAAGTTTCTGTTTGAAGTAATTATTCAGATCGTTCAGTGTATTTTAAGCAGATGTATTATGCAGCATTAATGTATTGTAATGAGAAATATCATTCAACCCTTACAGAAATCACACCCTGAAATTTTTAGAAATGAATGGATAAAGTTTCATTTCTTAACACATTTAAACAATTAAAAAATGGTTGAAAATTATTTTTTACTATCACACAGTCCATGTTAAATTTATTATTTCGTTTTTATTGAATTTTCTTTTAGTGTGCCTATTTGATTTAAGAAAAGTCATGTATGGAAACATATTACAAGGATAATGGATAATAAATTACCATCACAAATTTTACTGTTTGTTAACTCATTTTGTAGCATTAATTCTTTATTTTTGTAATATTTTTAATAATTAATATCATAACACTCATAATTTTTTTTTAAATTTCTATTTATTGTAAATTTAAAAAATAGCTCTCTTTAATCTATTTTATTGAGAGGATGTATAAAAAGGGATTCGTTTTACCACATAACTGCTTTCCATTTGTTTAGAAACCAGAACTTGCAGTTGTGGCTTCATTGTAAAAAATATTTATCATTAACATCTATATCAAGTGGGTTGATATTCGTAGCTTTACTACAAATTTTCTGTTCATGGTCATTAATCTTAATTATAATTATTGATACTTGAAAATGCTGATTAAGTTCTTTAGCATCCATAGTATCTTTTGTTTTCTTTCTTGACATTACAACTCACTTCAATACTCGCCGATTTTCTTAACTCAGCTTTTCCTTTTGTCCACTATTTTGTTTTGCAGAGGTTGTCTTGAATTGCTTTTTGTATGCTGTCATGATTTTAGACATAGTAATTAAAAACAAAGATATTTTTTATCACAGTTGCTTCAATCATATCTTGCTCTTACAATACGGATTTTCGGTATAGTCCCATTGAAGGCTATGTATAGGGAACCTCCTCGAAAGCTACATCGTACTACTATGATATAAAACTTTTACATTAAATAAAATAAATGGCAACTAAAATTATATTTCAATACTTATAAAACGCATTCTTAAATATTACTCTCAGGTCTTTCCGTTATTTTGATAACCACCTATACACGAATAATCTGAATAGACAATATATTGAGAATGTCTTTACTCATGGTAGCTGACAAAAAATTGGTATCCTTCCGTTGGTTTATATTATGGAAATATTTTGAGGAGGCTGTGAATTTAAATATTTCATGATTTCATATTTCAAAATAGCAAGGCATTGTATTATTACCAATATGAATAACTTATTTCAACAAATTATCATAAAAAATAAAGCATGCAATAATAAAAAAAAATATGAATTTCATCTTTATTTGACATGTTTGTCAATATTTTAATTATGTTATCAATTTTTTAATATATGCTATCGATGCATACTTGTAGAGAAAAATTAAGACAATTCCTAAAATATGTTATTATCATGTACAAGAATTGGGTAGAATGAACTTAATGTAATCCATATTATTTTAAAAATAAATGAAGTTGAAGAATTATTTTTATAAAAATAACTTAATGTTAAATCTGAGTCTGAAATTAAATCTATATGGAATAGGAGTTTTTCTTTCAATATGATAAAATTACTGCTGATATTTTCCATGTCTATTCCTTCATATAATTTAAGCACCACCGTGACAGACAGAGGTAAACATTTCTATGTAATTATTCTTTGTTATGATATATGTACTACATTATCAGTGGTTTATTGTGTGGGAAGCACATTTCACATATTTTCAAATTTCTCAATTATAACTTAATTTCTTGATTCCTTTAATTTAGAATAACCCATAGAAAACCCGATTAATAAGGCTCTCTCTGAAATGCATGATAGCTTTTTTCATATTTAATAGTTAATATCTAAAATGTATAGACCATAGTTTCCTAATACACTGAGATTGCACACATTTTACTTAATATTTTAAGTGAATATAAATCGTAGAGCCATACCAAAATGTATAGTTCATGTCAAGATCTAGTAAATCCATTATTATATTGTGTCTTGCTTCATTTGTCATATTATTGAATTATTGAGATCATTTAGACTGGAATTACAAAAACTAACTGTGAACTAAAATAGTGTATCGTATGCACATCCTTATATAAAAAATGTAAAACTAATAAAGTAATACGTAAAAAACAATAAGGTGTGTCAAAATAAGAATATAATACTGATATTTAATATATTTGAAAATATAATAATAGAAAAAAATGTTTTATTTTACTTGTAAAATAAATATGTGTAAGCTTTATTAATATTATAATAATATTTTCTATTTCTGAAAATAAAATATCAATAAGAATGTAAGTAAAATTATTTCTGTACAATAGAAGTGATTTTTGATTGACTTTAGTTGAAAGTGCACATATTGACAGCGTGAAATCTATAATACATGTTGATCATTTTTCCAGATCAACTTTTAAAAGCGCATATACTAATAAAATGTTTATCTTTTATTTTTTTCGAATTTAAAATTGAAAAAAAATCCTTGTACGCCATTATTACATGAGAGCCACTGACATCTATCGCATGCAAAAAATCTATGGAAGATCTTCAAAACATGCTGGAATATGTTGAAAAAAAATACGTTCTGTTCATTTTCAGAAGTTAAATGTAATCTAGTTTTCATAAATATGAATAAAACTTTTATTCAAAACTTAATTGAGTGTCTGCTTATTGTTGAGATCAATTATGATGAAAAGTATAATAGTATTAAAATTTTAAAGCATTTTTAATATTTCATTTTGAGAGTGACATTTCTAATGTGTGTTAAATCAAATTTGAATTAATTAAATGAATAATTTCTTAAAGCATTATAAAGTATTATTAGATTTTACTGTGTACTTTTTAATTTAGATCACAAGGTACTTGTTTTAATGCAGAAAAATGATTGATCATTTAAGCAAATTTTCCATATATATATTTATAGAACTTTTAAAAACATTCTAATTCACAACGGACATAATGTAGTATTTTCAGAATGCAGACAGAATGTAGTTATTGTAGACAGAGATTAATATTTTCAGGTTTTAAGTAGAATTATATAAGATAAAGGCTAAAATATACTGAATAGAGAAAACATGTTTTTCCCATGATAATTTTTTGGATTTATTATTCTTTTTAAATACTATATAATTCAAAATAAAAATCAATTTAGCAAACATTTGATAAAATAAAGTGGATTATTTTCTAAGATATTTTAATTAAATTATTTTCTTCCTATTTGTAAAATTCTACTGAGATTGTTTCGTAGCCAAAAATGAAACGTTGAGTTATATTTGCCTTTTATATTATTCTAAAGTTTAAAATTGTTTTCAAAGAAATAACGAGTTCACGAAATATGTTTCTAAAGTAGTTTATGACACAATATGAAAATAATAAATATTTGTGTAATTTATTACAAAATGAAATTTTCAACGTATTAGCTTACAACCATGACAAGAACTCTCATTTTTATACAAGAATTTATGGATTAAATATTTGCTTGAAATCAAATAAAAACAAAACTTATAAAAAAGAGAAAATTTTAACTTACTAATTTCTTTTCTCTTTTGAACAACGCCTAATTAAAGTTTAGTTCTTTAATATTTTATTTTCCAAAAGGTAGAAAATATATTTAACATGAGAAAATTAGAAAATATGACAATTAACAACAATATGCATGTAAGATTATTTTTATTTCAATTTTATGATTTTATTCCTTATTTTATTAATAATTTTAAATTTCTAATTTATATTTCTTATAAAATTTTTACTATTATTATTAAATTTTTTTCGTTGAACCCATTTGGAAAAGTTTAAATGCATATTGTTCCAACTATTGTGTTTTTATGCAAACTTTTCAAAACACCTTTTGCCTTATGAGAAGGAAAATGTTTTGGTCAAATTTATTTACATAATTTTTTTTGCTTTTGATATTTTTCTAATTTATTATTTTTCATTTGTATGAGTTTTCTAATTTAATTTAATTATTTTAAAATCAATATTTAAATTTTTTATTTTATCATCAATTTTAATTAAATTTGATTTTTCTTCTACTTTTAAATTTCTTTTAATTTTTCTACATCATGTATCTAATCATACAATAAATCTCGCTTTATTCATTAATTTGTATTTCATTTTTAGTCCAATGAGAGAAGATATTAAATAATAAAGTGACTTTACAAAGACTGTTGCAATTAGAGAATTATATTATAATCTGTCCCAAAGATAATTTGTGTCATTTCCACTGAAAGGAATAACTGACATTTTAAATACTATTAATTTCATTTTGATATATTTTATTAAATTTTTGGACTGTGAGTAATTGTATGTGGGATTACAAATGTATGTTTCAACTCAATCATATTCTTTTTTTAGTGAAAAGTAATTAGTATGATTTTAAAATTAAATTTATTTTAGGCATATAGTTTAGCATGAGAATGCAGAATAAAACTAGCATAATGAGTCATTTAATATTTCTTTGGATTCATAAATTGTTTGACTTATCTCCTTACGAGAGTAAACCTAGTTTAAAATATCTGAATTCGAACAGTTTAACGAGGCTGAATTCAATAAAAACATAAAAAATAATTCTCTCTGTACCTTACTTTAAAAATAAAATCTCACACGTTATGAAATACATTTTGGAGAAATGTTAATATGGCTAAAATATTATTTGTGCTCAAAATACTGACATTAAAATTGATTCCGTACCAAAGATTTTAAACACGATTAATTAATGAGTTCATGGAATTTATGAAGTTCGTGTTATTTTATTTTGTATGTTATCAATCTTTGTGGTTTCTTTCTAATATTAACTGAAATGAAGATATGATGAGCTGCTTTTAAGGAATATATTCTCTTAGTTATGTTAACTAAAGCTAGGAATCATATTGTAATTTGTTGATATAGATTCATGTTTTAACGAAATACATATTATATGAATATAAATTAAAATTTAGTACTTAGAAGCAATATTTCTTTTTAAATAAGAAAACAGTTAGTGTTATTTTATTTATGATTTTATTATAATGAAAGTTTTATACATCATCTACCATTAAAATTTTTTTTCAAATTCTTGGAAATTCTCTGCAATAGGTATAAAGATATAGTAATAATATTTTAAAATCGTGAATTTTGCTTGATTATTTTTTTATCAAATGTTTTGTAGGATAATTAATTATTGATGACAAAAGTTCATAATAAAGACGAGAACAAGTGATAATATCAAAAAAATCTTTTCCTAGATATTCTTTCAGCATTTCGCCAATAATCGAAAGCAATTTCTATTGTAATATAATTTTGTACGAAATAATTATCTTTGAATTTGCATATATTAATAGGATTTCCTACGAATGTAAATGAAATCTATTAAAAATAACAGAAATATTTCTTAAGAATTAATGAAACTTCTTGATAAAATATAAATTATATTCATAAGCTCAGTTACATTTTTATCTAAAATAAGACTCCAATGTATCACAATAATCTTTTATAATTAGGAGAGACAAAATAATAGCTTTTATGAGTAGGAATAAACAGATTCACCAGACAATCATGTTTAAATGCTATCCTTCATTTATTACATTTAGTTTGTAGAATTATATAGTTATACTAAAGCAAAGTAACTTATAATATAGAATCATTGACAAGTAATCATGTGTTGACATCAGAGTTGCAGTGTCCTTTTTAAACTTCTGAAATATTCCAACTTATTTACCTGTCTATTGACTTGTCTTTGTGTTACCTGACTTTGACCAGACAAAAAGAGTAGATTTACATTCCATGTGACTGTCTTTGTATGAGACAGAAACATTGCGATTTAGTATGAAAAAATAACAAAGAATAATCTTTACAATTCAAAACCTTTATTTGTATACATGCAATGTGCATACACAATATACACATTCCATTAATACAAATCTATAATTGAAATTTAATCATAACTTTATATTTATTCAGAATTCAAATTTATCATTTATTAATCAAATATAAAAAATCATTAATTAAGTTTATTCATAATACTAACATATATTCAAATTTAAAAATAATACTGTGTGAAATGTTACTATTATTTCATAAAGGAAAAATGGATTATTTACATTAATTAAATAAAAGAATTTAGTGGAAGTGGATATTTATATTCATAAATTAAAAGAGCAAAATATTTTCAGCTGTCATTTTACTCCTAAAAATTCCAAATATTAAATAAAAAAAGGGGTTAAGAATGCAGTTTTTGATGCTTAGTACTAAAATACGCATTCGTTTGTATTTTATTTATGAAATGAAATAATTAACTTTGTTGAAATGGGTGTTTTTATCATATTATTATTTGAACAATAAAATTTTCAATTTTTCTTGTTCTGCAGTAGTTTTATTTATTATTTTTTTGAGTTAATAATATTATATTATTTTCCAACGAATTTAATTGTTCTTATTTGGACTACGACATGTTGAATAGTAATTTTATGGATACAAATAAAACAGTTCCGCGAAATGAAAAATTGATGAAATTTTGTCTCCATTAGTAAACAATTTGTTCTCAGGAACGAAAGAAATGTTGGTTCTAGTCAAGTTATCCATTGTTAACCAAAATATTTATTAATGTACGACAGATTTTGTCAATTCTAATTCTGATTTTTTCACAAAACGTATCTACAACACAGCTCACAATTGTGTTGAGATATTGAAGGTTTGCTTAGTTGTAGTAAAAATCATAATTAAAAACAAACTAGCTGTAATTGATTGATAGCTACTTTTAAAAATTCTCAAACAAGTTACTCTATTAAGTATGTTTTTCTTACTTTGTATGAATGTTGCTAAAGCCAAAAGGAAAACTAAAAACTATCAGTTAATAAATAAACACGTAATATTCCATGAGAGGTTTCTTTTCATTATCTGCTTCACTTCAGAACAAACATTTATAAATAAAACTAAAGATTAGGCGTTTTGTCGTTTTATGATTAATAACCCTTAAAAAGTAAATGCAAAATAAAATCCTTCTGTTTTCGTATTTCTGAAAAGATCCGGGTTCGTTTTATTTCTAATTATACCAAAGTTGAGGAAAATTTAGTAATTTAAATGATGTGCGATATTTCAGAATTTTTCCAACATCAGTTATTTCATGATGTTGGAAAAATTGACAAGTAGATTAAATTTTACTTGTCAATTTTTCCAACGTATACTGTTAGAAATGTAGTTCTAAATAATAACAGTAAATACAAATAACAATGTTGAAAGTATTGTATAATTAAAGATTTTACATAGTTTTAATTTATAGATTTTATTATTGTCTTAATATTTCGCTGAAATATACTTGAAAATCTATGATTATAAATATCTAAGCTTATGAATCATTGGAATCATTTGAGCAGTAATAAAAAGAAAACACTACAGTATTTTTTAGTCAGATTACTGACTTTAGTTATTTATTCATAGTTATTTTTAAAAAGTATCAAGTTGGTGTTTGAATCTTGAAGAATTAATATATAAATAAATTCTGTTATTAATTTAACATTGGTTTTGAAAAATCTAAAAACTTTTGCTTATGCTCCAATTGACTTTAATAAAATGGGAGTTGTCCAACATATTTTAACAACAAGTCTTTTTTCTTATTAGTTTGGTTCTTTTCCATTAAATATATTTTCAACATTCATGCTGTCCACTTCTTATGCACAGTTGTTATCTTTAGTAACTTGAATTGGAAGCAACTAATAATTTAAAATTACTATGCATTTTCAATGCAAGTTTTAGGAAAATATTTTATAGCATTTCTATGCATTTCTTACAGTATTGTAAGTATTTCTAAAACAGGATGACTTTAATATAGCTGAGTATTTTGACACGTGACATATTAATATAGCTTAATAGTTAAAAACTCTTTTGAAAGTAATTTCCATTAATTTTTACAAAAAATGATAAGAAGTTTATGATGTTAGGTTAACATCAATTTAATGAACCGAATACCAAGTTTAAACGAGATACATTTTTAACTATCATTTTGGTTGTGAGCACGTTAATATTATTATGTTGGAAAATACGGCTTGCTTCGATAAATTGTGTATTTTTATTTCCTTTAAATTTATATTTTAAAGTCATATTGTCATGCAGATACTTACGTATAAAAATATTCTTCTTTAATAAATTTGATATGGTTTCTAACATTAGCATTCTCTTAAATTCCTTTTCTTCAAGAAGTTTTGAATAAACGTTTTGTGAAAAACTAAAATATATAGTAATCTCACATAATTAATCATTTGAGAGAAATAATTAGTATGTTCATTGACTTTATATTATGCTGAGTAAATTAAGTTAGATATAATAAAGGTTATTTAATCTCGAAAAAAAAATCCCTTAAATGGAACACTTTAGTTAAAAATTAACATCACACAATATTAAAGAATCAAGTATATTTTATTGATTACTGTATAATTTATATAAGAAGTAAATATTTATAAACATGTATTTGTGTTTTCCTTTAGAAATTGAAATAAAGCTAATTTTGAAGAATAACTAAAAATAAGTTTTGAGATATTTGCCTTATCTAATCCCTAATTTTGATATAAATACCGGAATTAAAAAGCAATTATTTAGTTTAGAAGCTACTTAGTTACGTATAAAATACGAATTATCTTCAACAAATATTTAAATCATTTAATTAACTTTTATTAGCTGTTTAATTTATATTAATGCAATTTCCCACCTAAATGTGGAAATTAATTTAATTTTAGTGGTAGCGGAGGTAAAGACTGAATGTTTATTATTAATATCTTTATCATCAGGCGATAATTTAATTAGACATTTATGTTTATTGTTCATGTGACGTTGTTATAACAATCCCTTTTAGGAATGAAAATAAGAGAATGATTAAAAGAAGAACAACATTAGTCATCCATTCCAAATTGAAACATTCTATTCAGTAGCAGAGCTTTAAGCAAAATATGATATTATCCAAATATTCGGAAACGTATTTAATGAGCATTGTGTTTCAACACTTTTAGTATGATTATGATTTTCAATTCACTAGTTTGTGAGTGGTACATGATTCCCTTCCCGAAAATATCATTTAAATTTTCGATTAATGATTTTGCATTAAATTACTGATTAATTCCTCGTAGGTTAGAACAAGATAATGAATCGTATCTTTGAAATAGCAGAGTACCATTTCATAAACGTAGCTCATTTAAAATTTACTTATAAACAATATTAATATATTGTTAATCATTCGAGTTACTTTTCATATTTTTATTTTAATTTTCTAATAATTAATTTTCTAATAATAAGTTCATTAATTTTTTAAGAGTATTTCAAAAATTTCCTCAGATAACTATAAATTTATTACCTGCTACGGACATCATTTTTAGGAAAAGTAAATGCCACTAACATTACTTTATAATTAATATCAGCATGACTTATTTTCATGTTACATTATTGATATTTAACTTATACGTTATTTTACATTACTATTAATTGTCATATGCTATTGTTTATGATGTGTTAATATTTCTGTGTCCTTCTCAAATATTTTTACAAGAGGAAGGAAATTAAACAATCTTAAATTTACGTATTCTAAAGTATGATCCATTTGCTTCAAAAATAAACTTTTGAAAAATAGTTCGTTTTTAAACAAACAATTTATACACAATTCCAAAGATTTCTTTTAAGTTTTAATATATTTAAAAAATGAAACGACCTTCCTGAACCATTTATTGAGTACAGTTGTTATAAAGAACGTAGTTTAAATTGAAAAATTAAATTCTCGTTAACAATACCTCCATAAAAGAACTTGTAAAAATTTCAATAACAATTCTCAATTAACAATTCAGTGTAAGGAATCATGAACTGCTTGAAAGACCACTCGACAGTGATATTCCCCGTTTAAGAGAAATGATTTCGTTCAAATAATTAATTCCATCTATGCAGTTTATAATATTGTAAGCACTGTGGGAAACTATCTCCTTTGCATGAAGAATGAGCCGGCAGTGAAAAAGATCGCTGTGAGGGTAAACAAGTAATCTTTCCCCAATTTGTTTTTACATGCCAATAATAAAATATCTGGAATTTACTTTTAAAAATTACAGGATTTTCGTCCCAAATAAATTATGAGACAACCTTATACTTATTCCCATT
The DNA here is from genome assembly GCA_026290005.1 of Latrodectus geometricus. Classification (NCBI taxonomy): domain Eukaryota; kingdom Metazoa; phylum Arthropoda; class Arachnida; order Araneae; family Theridiidae; genus Latrodectus; species Latrodectus geometricus. Next base: position 388,752 of record JAPDSC010057293.1, read on the forward strand.
AATAAGATACTGTTTTATTAAAGAATGAAAGGTCAGTTCTTATATTAAGAAAGAAAGGTTTTATTAAGAAAGCAGTATGATTTATTAAGAAAGAATGGAAAGAAAGACGATGAAGTATACTACTGTATTTGTACGCATGTTTGGTTGTAAGCTAAATATATGTTTCCGTGTATCATGTTTTGTCACTTATGAGTATTTTCAACAGTAAACTTATTATTATCTATTTTAAAGAACAATTGACACTTTTATCTGATTAGAAAAAATACAATTTTAAAAGGAATATATTAGTTAACCTACAAATTTCAAATGCAAGAATATATTTGATTCAGCCTTATATACCTAGGGCTATAAAGTAATACGTATCCCAGTTTGATCTCTTCGTAAAGGCAAGAATACTGAATAGATTGTTGGACTTTTTCATTTTGATCTCTTATTCTCATCTTACTATTATATTTTGAACTATGATCTATAAAATATTTTATAAACTTAATGCTACTTTTTGACTATACGTTATAATCACAATTGAAGCAAACACTTGTCAGAATTTAAAAGGAGTCAAAGTTATAAAAGTCACACTAAATTTTGCTGAAAGTGATTGATTGCGTTACGTTCCTTTATATAATATATATATTATATATAACCTTTATTTTCGATCAATGTAAAATAGTATTCAAACATACATTTACTGGAAAAAATAATAATATAAATTAAAAAATCCTTATTTAGTTAAATGAATTCTTGCAATTTTAACTAAGTTTATCAAATAAAAATATATTTATAAAATTATGATGAAATTTCGTTTTAAAGCATAATTCATTGCAAAATATAAGTTAAGTTCTTTGGTAGAAAGCCATAAAAATATTCGATATTAATTTTATTAACAGCATATGCAGTAAACATTAATTTTATTCTTAACAGAATATTTGACGATATCAGTATTTCTATTTCCCTGTGTCCTGCTATAGACATATTTGCTACTGCTCACTCATATCCTACATTTAAATCGGATGCATATTAACAATTCAATGATATCTAATCATCCTGCGTTTCGCAGCCTATCACTATAACCACTCTCAAACCTAATCAGTTGCTCTTAGCTATTCATGGAATACTGTCTAGTCATGCTGATTACACATCGAGAGATTTAAGCTAATAATGATTGCGTCAACTGTGCAGAAGGCAACTACTCTATCCGAAAACACTAAACTTCTTGTATAAATTTCATGGTTTGAGAATCAATCATTTTATTATAATAAACATTAATGAGTAACCACGTCAATAGCCATTATTTCCATAATTTGTATACGATAGAGATGCATTCAGAATTTTATAATTTCAGATAATGCGTTTATAATTGTAAGAAAGTATATTCTATAAATATGTTGTTACCGAATACACAACAAAGGAAAAATTAATTTCTTTCTTCAAAATATTATGATACTAATTATATATATATATATATATATATATATATTCACTAAAAATGTACGAGAAATGCATTTATAGGTGTTATATAAAGGTAAATAAATTTCAAGAAAATATATAAAT
>JAPDSC010057297.1:8019-22854 GCA_026290005.1 Latrodectus geometricus
TGGGAGTAAATTAGTGTGTGATATGGATGATAAATTCTTATATAAAGCTCAAAATAAGCTTGAAAGATTTTTTTCGCGCAATAAAATTCCATGCTTCGCTGAACTAACAGAAAATAATATACGACTTGATATTAAGCGCATGAAGTCTGAATCTTTAAAGCAAAATATAAATAAATAAATGAAACACGTATATATAAACACGTAATAAGTAAATAAATATTTGATGAAATGCTTCAAGAACACTGGAGCTATTTTTTTTTTATATTAAATTGTAATTTTACTACCAGTTTTCATATGCAAATCTTTAGTCTATTTTTAAATCAAGTTTTATTTTTGCCATTTCAGTCCTAGCGATATTTTAGCGTATATTGAAATTTTGGTGAAACAAAGTTGTCTGTTATGGATAAATAATGTATCCTCAATTAACAATTTCGAAAACTAAATAAAACATTTATGGCTGAATTCATATTCTAATAAAGAAAATATTAATCACGATATTAAATTTAAATTGAATATTTCAAATGCCGTTCTATAAATGTTCCTTAATGTGGCGTTTATGTAAATCGTTGTAGAACGCAGGCAAGAATTTCAAGCAACCTCTAAAATGAGCAGCTGAATACACGGTTGAAGGTCAGGTGGTATATTCCGCATGCAAACTGTTCAAGGTACGTGTTAGGTTTTCAAGGATTGATTGTTTCACCTTCAAAATAGAATAGAAATATTCCGTTCAAAACAATTGTTATGAAAAATTTGACTGTTTCGAAACTGGCTTAGAAAAATTAATTTAGCGACAGAAAATTACGCATATTTCGATTTTGAAATGCAATTTCATCTCGGTATTTCACATCTCTTGTTCATAATTGTTTTCTGTTTTATTATTGGATTTTCCCTGTGATAGAATCTAATTAAATTACACCTTACTTTTCAGCGAAATATTTTAAATTAAAAGTGTGTTATATTACGTTTTATACTGTAAAACAGGGGTGGCCAAACTTATGGGATCCGGGGTTTATTCCACATTTAAGAAATCGAAGGCGGTATACAAATAGCAGAGCTTAATTCACGTACATATTTATTTTCGGTAACAAAAAAATATAGTAAATTATTTAATCTTTCTGAAAAAAACTTAATATTAATATTTGCAAAATAAAAATTTACTGACGAAAATAATCAAAGCATTCATATATCAAAAACTGACCATCCTATTCACTTCGTCTAGTTGAAATTTGGCACTGTATATCTGCTTATTGCAATGCATAAACACGAATTTAAATGTTCATCTGTTAAATGCGGCCAATGTTTGTTTTTGTTCATGGTTGAAAAAGCAGATTCGCAAAGATACCTCGATCCAAAGTATGATTTCAAATACAAAATCAATTCGTAAATATTTGGAAATGTTTCCTCAGAAATTAATTTCAAAAATCAGTATCGTTAAATATGGTCTGGATTTAAGAAATATTAGGTTGGGGAAAAAGAAATCCATTATTTTTACGTGAACTTTAATTTCTTTTGGATTCGCTTTGTAAAAAGGTTTAAAACAGCTTTCATGTAGGTTTTTAGGTCTTGCGCGTTACGACTGCTGACATGCGGTCAACTTCGATCATTTTTGATATTTTATAGACATTTTCGACGATGCTGTATCCACATGCGAGGTGCATCTCTAACATCAAAAATACCCGAACGGAATCGACGAAACCAAAATTGTACGTAACTGGTTGTTTCAGTCTTATATAGGACGATAAACACCTTTCACAATTTTAGCCACCTGGCTATCTTTTTCGCCGTCACAAGAGAAAATCGAAAATGTATCGAATTTTCTGTTTGTTGTCTTCCATTTTTAAAACCTTGTACTCGTAACTGAATTAATCAAACAAAAAACCGGAAGAGGATATTTTAGTGTCAAATGTCACTTTTCCAACGAGCATAAATCTGAAATTGTTTGATAGATACCTCACGAGATATCGATCACTACAGACGTCTACCGAAAAAATAATGGATTACTTTTCCCCCAAACTAATATTTATTTATGCTCGAAATCTACTGTAAATTGTATGAACTAATCAAATCAGCTCTTGTGCATAAAAAAATTTATCGTATAAAGACAAACTGAATGTTCCTTTACAATACATTAAAATCGAACTAGCCTTCGCGTGCAAAACAGTGCCCATTAAGAAAAAATCAAACCAAATTTTCGCCAAGAGAAAATCGAGTAATATTACCTGCCATGTGTAAAAAGATACTATCGAAAGATTTGATCAAACTAAATAGTTCTTCGCTGTAGATCTCGTTCGAACATGACCTCACATATAAAAATTTATTATAAAGGTACAAACTGAACCAAATTTAACCCAGTTTTATTCAAATCAAATTTGAACCGGCTACATCTTATCCTGTCATATTGGCCTTTCAGTGTGTGAAGTTATCTGAGAGATACCGACTTAATATTCCTCTGAAAATAGATATCGGTTGAATTTATTTTAGTTATGTAAAAATAGATAAAAAATGATAAACTAAACCAAACATTTCCTTGAAGCCACCGAAAGACATTTGAAGATTTGGAGCGAAGGCTCATTTTAAATGTTTTTCATTTAGGCATACTTATTTTCCTTATCATTTATATTAACATTTTTGTTTTTATGTATAGTCTTAAAATAATGACCTCGAGTTCACATTTCTTTCACTGAAAATGAAATTCAAAGTCAAAAACTTGGATTTTCTATGTTTCAAAAGTATTTTTTACTTTTATTGACAGTTTGCTTCATAAAAACTTTTCAAATAATATTTAATTGTGAAAATCTATATCCTGTCATTTAATTGCTTTAAAAAAGGATTTTAATGCATTGAGAAATAGAGTATTTAATTTATTTATGAACATTCCCATAATAAAGCAAAGAAAAGCCACTATTATAAAAAAATATTACGTTGAAAGTTTTAAAATTTAATGCTTAATATGATTCACACACATATTACGGATATTACTTTCTTCTTCGTTGATTCGTTATTAATAACTTAAAAGTGAGAAAACTCTCTATAAAATTCTGCATACATAATTGGTGTGATCTCTTTAATTTACAATTACTGCTTGAGAGAAATAATCCTGATATATACGATTTTTATTATAATAAAAAGCAACTATATCGTTATTTTTAAAATTAATTACTTACAAGTTTAGCAATTAAATTATTTTTAACGAATGATACATGCTTGGTTGTACATACACAAACTTATATTATTATAGTAAAAAAGCAATTATAAAGATTCAATAAAATAAAAATGTATTTTTCTTTTGTAATGTGAAACGTAATTAGTCACTAGTGTCATTGCATGTAATTTACTTTATTCTTTGCAATTTAGATTCCGCTTTTAACCCCAAATGAATATCTTGATGTAGAAGTAAGAACGTCATAACAGATCAGAAATCAATCTGTAAATCAGAGAAAAATTGTGTGGAGAAAGAAAAGAAAATGCAATTGTGTGTTCTGTGATTGATGTTTGACAGTTGTTTCTTATCATTCCGCAGGCTGATATTTCCTTCGTTTTCAATACCCTTTTTAAAGAATAGATTTATAAATTTTAGATTCCTTTGACAACGAATATAGGATGCTCTATTATATGAAATTGTAAGAATGTTTTGAACGCCACAGCGTATGGATCTTTGGAAAAAAACTTTTAAATAACGCACCACATTGCCGGACACTATTTCAGTAAAATTAATGATGACCCTGGGTTTATGTAAATGAACAAAATTAAGTAAAATTACAGATTTGTGAAATTTCTACATTCATCTAAAGTGAATTTTATTATTTGGTGGAAAATTTATTATACGTTGAAAGCAACAAATTCTATTTTTCACATAATTTTATGTACAGTACGCAATACAAACACAGATTACAAAAATACAAAATACAGCCGCCTACTCAGTCTAGTGGTTAGCATGCCTCACTGCATATAGGAAGGTCTGTGTTCGAATCCCGGTTCGGACATGGATGTACTTTCTCTCTCTATCCGGTCTTTGTCCTTTCCTTGTATGAATGGAGTATGAATGGTTGCCTACCCTATAAACGGGTACCAATGGTATGTGTGTTCAGAGGTCAAGTCAGTCTTCTGCTCTTGTGGTTCCGCTCCAAAAAAAGAAGCTGCATTCTACCCTATGCCAGGTCTTCTGGACCTGGTGTGGGCTTTCCTGCACCACGGGGATAAGCAATACCAACATACACAATACAAATCTATGAAATTTCTGGTATATTATGTACTAGTTTCTATACTTGAAATTAAAAAGTACACAGCAAGTATGGATTATTTTTACTTGCTATAATATTTATTTATAATAAATATATAATACTTGCTGCTTTTTTCAAATGTTTTTGCTGTTATTGTAATACAGTTTCGACTGCTTATTTATGCTGCACTCAATGTCTAAATGCTATCATTCTGAGCTATGCATATGTGATGAGGTCAACACATGAGTTCTTCATGCTATCCAACTCGTGTGGATGAAATTTGGATACTACAATACATTTATAATGGAAATGTAACTTTTAATAGTGCTCTTAGTAAAATTTTTTGCATCTCTATCATTTATCGAGCTTGTTACCACAGAAAGAAATAAAATTTCCCAGAGTTTTTTGTATTTGAGTGATGAGGTCAAATTGCATCTAACACTCCTGGCTTACTTACTAAGAAAATTAATATTTTAAAATAATTAATTTGTTTAATATTGCTTAACTGCTTACCACAAACGAAAAGCTTTCGTAATTACAATAGGGAAGGCTTATATAAAATCATAATGCATTTATTTACTTATATAAAATTAGAGGAAAACTTTTTCTAAACACATAAATGAGATTCTATTGTAAATGGTATAATGAAATGAAAATTGGTCACCGGATTATCTTTTACAACTAAAAAAAAACCATGTGAAATAATACTAGTATTTAAAAAAAATAACATTTTACCAATTATGCTTCCTTGAAGATCAAATTGACAGCACGATGTAGTTTTTTTGTTCATCGACAATCTATTGTTCATGCAAACAGTTTTCAATAAGCTTATACTCTTACCCACACTCTTTAGAAAGGCGGTAAAATATCGGTAATCACTTCCTTTGTCCAACCATAATACAAAACACATGCTTTTATGGCGTGTGTTAATCTTGTAACACAATATGTAAACATAATGGAATGCGAGAGTGTTTAAATGATTAATACAAAACAAGTTTTTTTGTTGGTTCAGTGCCAAGAGAAATTTCTTACTATTGGTACAAGTATTTTAAAAATTTCTTTTCTTAATTTTTTATAGATACAAAATCTTTCCTCTTTTCCCCTGAATTTATTTAATATACATCATTTTACCCTTAATTATATATTGTATGAATTATTTAAATGCTTCATTATTTTTAAGTATTTATTTTGAAGTTTTATACAGTTAAACCTAATTTGTAATTTTTCGATTAAGCGTTTATGTCACATTTAAACGCTAGAAATGTATTTTACAATGTATTTGCTTGTATTGAACTATCTTAAAATTTGTAATATATTTTATATAGGTTTTATTTTTTAATGTGATTTATTATAATTTTTCATTTGTAAATAATAAAATAATTTTCAATTGCTATAGGCTATTATAAACTGAGCTAACTGCTGAAAACTTATAATGCTCCGTGGTTTGCGAGTTCACACAATTATTTTAGATGTAATGGTATCTAGGAATGTATATCATATTTGAGACACGATTTTTATTAGATGTGTTGTGTCTATAAACGCACTTCATATTTGAGACATAATTTTTTTTCGATGTGTTGTCTCTAGAAATGCTCTTCAAACTTCAGGTCTTCGTCAAATGAAATTCTGTGCATAAAAAGGGGTGACAAACAAAATCTAAATGTGTTTCTAGATTTTCTCTAATTCTAGTCACAATTTTTTTTTCTGTAATTTGTGTAAATATTGAACATTACTCACAAACACGTACATGTGTGTATGTCGTTTATTTATTTTGTAAATATATGTAAAACTATGCTAATAATGATCTAATAATAGTTGACGTTTGCATAATGCATGAATTATTATCATTAATTATCGTTTTATGTTAAATTATTACATAATAAATATTTATAATAAATAATTTTTGGTGTTTTTGACTCCACAAACTTTATCAAATCAGGATGAACTAATAATATAAGTTGAATAAGAGTCAGTTATGATAATCACCTTGGTTTTCTATCATGAGAGTAAAAATCCGATTTTTTTTTGTGAATAAGATATTAAATATTCCAGAATACTCTATTTTGCTGAATTTATTGCGTTAACCTTTTTTTTAGCAAAAGCATCATTTCGGCAGTTTCATTTTTTTCCCCCTTCTAATGGCCATTTTTTGTTACATGAGGACTATTTAAACCGGGATCTTCAGTTCAAAATGGACTTCAAACCACTACGAACATCCGAGCCGTGGGACTCGAATCCACGAATTGTGTCACTTCAACCGAAAAATAGCTTAAAGTTTATCCCAATTATAAGCAAAATCCACATCTATGGTTGGTATCGAGATCAAGATTGCTGAGTTGAAGACCAGAGTATTGATTTTTCAGCTTCATACTTGTTCAAGACTTCCATAAATGATGCCACATACTTATTTTTATCTTCATCTACATAAAATTTAAGATTATCGAACTTCCTGACCTTGAAAAACAAATGAATCATTTCAGTCTATCTGAAAAGAAGTATTTTTTATCCTGCATGACTAAAACATTTTAATTTTCAGATTCTTATGTAAAACTGGAAAAGGATATTTTGCTTAGATCCCAAAAACATGAATATAATTCAACCTTATGAAAAAGTTTTGTTTCGAAATTTTTTCACTCGTGTTGGTTTTCATATTATATTATACTTTTTCTTTAGACAAGTGATAAGTCTGTCTCGAATTAAACTCTTCTAGCTACAAAAAAGGTAAAAAAAAAAAATTCATCATTTCTACTCATATCTGGGTTGTGTAAATATAAAGTAATACTTGCGACATAATCACTATAAATCATGACATTTTGCGAAATTATATTATGTGTTATTCAATTCATTGACACCATTCTTTCCGCGGAAGAAAGTTAATCTTTATTTAATATGTTAACTCAGTGAGTTGACTGTACTGTTGTTTTTCCTTTAAAATTTAAGAATTTTTTTATTATTTCATCAAATTAAAAGATGCGTTCTTTTAGTAAGGAAATGAATGCCTCATTCTCATGAATGGAAGGAAATATTAGTTTGGGGAAAAAGAAATCCATTATTTTTACGTGAACTTTATGTAACTTCTTTTGGATTCGCTTTGTAAAAAGGTTTAAAACAACTTTCATGTAGATTTTTAGGTCTTGCGCGTTACGACTGCTGACATGCGGTTAACTTCGATCATTTTTGATATTTTATAGACATTTTCGACGATGCTGTATCCACATGCGAAGTGCATCTCTAACATCAAAAATACCCGAACGGAATCGACGAAACAAAAATTGTACGTAAATGGTTGTTACAGTCTTATATAGGACGATAAACACTTTTCACAATTTTAGCCACCTGGCTATCTTTTTCGCCGTTACAAGAGAAAAACGAAAATGTATCGAATTTTCTGTTTGTTGTCTTCCATTTTTAAAACCTTGTACTCGTAACTGAATTAATCAAACAAAAAACCGCAAGAAGATATTTTAGTGTCAAATGTCACCTTTCCAACGAGCATAAATCTGAAATTATTTGATAAATACCTCATGAGTTATCGATCACTATAGACGTCTACTGAAAAAATAATGGATTACTTTTTACCCAACCTAATATATATAATATAAATTGATATAAATTTAATTATTGTTATTATTTATGTACCTATAACATATGTTTCATTGTAAATTAAATAAAACACTGAAATAATGATGAAAATAATAATTATTATTAGGGGTCAGTAATTAGAAGATTAGAAATCGTTGATCTCGTGTTACTACGCATTTTAATGTTTAGCAAGATATAATGTTTATATGGAAGTTAAGAGTGTTTCAGCTTAGATGTCTTCGTTGTCACCTCAAGTGCTTCAAATTACAAGACGGTTGGTATTATTACAAATTACAATTGCTTCAAGTCCCAAGTGCTTGTTGGTTGGGTTTTGTGGCGCAAGGTCCAAAAGAGGACAAGCTGCGCCACAAGTCCCAAGTGCAAGCAAATTACAAGGTATTGCTTCTGGCAAAATTTTGCAGTAAATTAACCTAACCTATAGTACAATAATATTATTAAAAACTTCTTTTAGAAACTCTCCTCTAAACAGCGACGATAATCTGGTGTGAAAAGTTGACGCTTTTTTCCTCACGAGGTAGCGGGATCGATATTACACCCAGCTGAAGACTGTCATGATGAGAAGGTTTATGTACGTGTAATATTTCATTTTGGTCTGTTGTACTTCTGCTGATATGACGGTCGTTGTGTCATGCCAACTGTGTCAATGAATTCAAAATTATGATGCAGTTATTGTATTTAGCTACTTCATCCAGCAGTAAAAAGTATCCGTACATATCACAAAAATCTATTCTTTGTTTATTTATATTGTTATTATTATTATTAAAAATGATAAAATTCAATTTATAAATCCTCGTCCCTGAAAAATCAAGATTCAGTTATTTGAATCCCAGGTTCTTTATACTGAGAATTAAATTTTTGTTAAATCCTGAACTGAAAATACATTTAAAAATTGTAATAGAGAGAACACATAATAATTATTCTGTTAAAATTTTTTCAATATTTGATTGAATACTAATAAAATTATTTATATTATTATTCAATGAAATGATTTTTGAATTATATAATTACATAAATTATTATTATGAGATAATTAAATTCAATATTCATTATTGAAATTCATTGTCATTACAATAAATACATGAATCTAATTTATACAAATATATTGAACAAAAATTTGAACTGAATTTAATTATCAATTATTGTAATGATTATTAAATTAAATTCAAATTGATCAGGGATCATTTATGTAGTTTTTCTTAATATTTCTATATTGAATACCATTGATTGACAATATGAATCTTTATGTTATCTCTATGATAATATTTTCACAAAACATTTCTCCTGATTGTTCTTATTATTTTAAAACGGGTTATCACGCGCGAGCCTGTGGCAATAAAGGATTAATCTAAGCTTGTCTCATCTTTCGACATGGCTGAAATAATGGGGATATAATGATAGATAATGCCATTTAAACAATTATCAGATGTTATCGCTTTCAAAAATATATATTAATAGAAATCCATGTTCATGTATTACAAGGCAGAAAACTAGGAAAGCTATAATAAGGGAAGATTTTCCGAAGAACCTAACAGATGTACATGCTGAAAGTACATACCCGATATCAAGTTGTTCACACAATAGTAGTTGAGACCATTTCCGGGACATTCTGCACCAAACAGCGCTATATTGTTAAGCCGAGATAAGTGTACAGCAAATTTTAATGATGAAGACCTTTGAACACCCGCAATGGAATCCTTTTCATTAAAACGTATTCAGTGGTTTGTGCTATTTACGTATCAAAAACGGAGAAATCCAGAGAGTTGTCAAATGTCCATATCATCAGACGTAAATACATAAAACAGAAAGAAAGAATCTCCGATAGTTCATTAGTGGCTGAAACAGACTTTAGGACTTTTTACTTCAAATAATACATTACTGCCACATGTCCGTGGGGAATTTAAACTTATTCCGCGGTTTAAATGTGATTAAAATTATCCAATATTATAATTAAATTGCTTAAAATAATCCTTACAAATCTAGGAATATTGATGCACCATCACGCATAGCTCTTTTAATATTGTAGTAAACTGTGCTTATATTGTAGAGAAAGATTATAAAATCGATTCAAGCTAGTGTTGAACATCAGTAAATCAGCATTACGTTTTTTCTTTTCATACACATATTTTTTTATGTTTGTCTTATACTGGAATTTTTACAAAGACTCCCCATGACCTAGCAATAGGACAACGTTTTTCAGAATTAAGGGTCGTGAGTTTTATCTCAGCAACTGTTGAGCAAGGGAAGATGCATGTCTTCTTGCACATCTGCTTGGCTTATAAATTTTTTTTTTGGTCCCTTTCCTTCTGGTACATAAAAACAGTCTATTGTTTCTGAAAAATCCTTCCAAAAAGAAACGTTGTGGCGGATGTGTTCAACTGTTTTTCGAGAGGGTGAAGATCATTTGGTCTTGTTTGATTTGCCGTTCAACAGCCACATTTCGTAAAACAAGTAATCATGCTGGAGTTAAGCTACTCTGTTGAATGAAAATCATTTAGATACCAATTTGGCATTAGGCATTTGTCACGCAATGTTGAAAAGACATACATCACTGAAAATGCTAGTATGCAGCCAAATGTAAAAGAACTTTTTTTTTAAACAAATAAGAATAAAAAATGTTAAACTAAGTTATCCTAAGTAGTTTTTCGTTGACAAACTGATTTTTAAATTAAATTTTACGAAAAGTATTTTGTGATTAAAGTTAAAAACAGCATTTCGGTAACGAAAAAAAAAAATGATTTCTAACTTGATGAAACCAAAACTAATGTATACCTTAAAAAGAAACCTATGGGAGCTATCATGAAAGCCAAGAGAATATTACGTGCTTGTAATACTAATTCAACTCAATGTCGCTCACCTGTGCACAAGACCTTCCTAATTTGAAAATAAGATTGTTTTAGTCTAAGGAAAAGATAAATAAAAGCATTCTACTCATTTGTGGATCTTGCCGGAAGGTTGCAGTTGATGGTTTTTTACATAATTCACAGTCCACAGGGGCATTCCCCTTGAGAATTTTTTTTTATTTGTCGCTGATAAGGGTAGATTTCTCACTCAGCGGCATTCCATAATCTCGTGCTTCTGATGGCTTTTTGAAGTCTCGTGGTCAGTCACGTGGCTGGAGCGTTGCCTGAGACTTGTTTACCCGACGCGATATTCCTTTGGATGCTATTTCAACATTTTTCACGGAAGCTACTAAACCTGTAAAAGTGGTTACTGTACAAATAATAAATTTCTGAAATGAATTGAAGACACGTGGCTCATAAATATGTGAGACATCATATGTGAGAATTAAGAAATAACACAAATTATACTGTGTCAATAAAAGGAATTTCATTATAAGTGCATCGACATATTTAATGATTTAGATTTAGCCAAACTAATTATACTAGATACAACTGTACATTGAATATGGAATCATACATTGTACATGTAAAATTGAATAGTCTTATGAATATAGAATCAAAATATTCATAAAAATATGTATAAGAAAAAAAATTTGCATAATGGAACAAATTGGTACATTTGCATCCTTTTATATTTATTTTGTTATAATGTTTATATATATATCTATCTTTCACTTTTTATTGTAAATGAAATCCAATGCAAATAATTAATAAGTGAAGGACCAAAAACAGTTCCCATTGGTCCTGATTAGAAGAACCAAAAGACTTGCTGTCGTGCCTATTATAGCCAATGAAAAAAAAAATACTTTTACAAAAGGCAGTTCTATAGACATAGTTTTTAAGGTGAGGGGTCTGTTGTTACCTTATTAATGGGTGTGAAAGTTCGATTTCAACATTTTATTGTGGTCTGAAATGTCCACAGTAATTTTTTAGCACACAACATTTATCTGAAATGTCGTTTTTAACATTTTATTGCGGTTCAAAAATACTTCGTGGTAGTGCTGTTCTATAGATGAGAGGTTTGCGCTATGCCTTTACTTCAAAAATTCATTGGTTCTGTTTTCCATCTCGTGTGTTGGTTTTTGTAGAAGTTTGGATCTATTTTAAATGGCAACTTTCAGTCTAATTAGTACTAATTAGTACGCGTGAACTTGAGCGGCATAACGACAAATAAATCAAAACTCAAGATGAGATAGGCTAAATTTATCAAGTTTGATCGAAAGAAATAAATATGTAAGCAACTGGATACACGCATAACGTAATAATATAATAATAATTACAGTTTATCTGCAATACTTGGTGAAGTATAAATATTGTATTGTTAAGAAAAAGTTTTGTTTACAAAATAAATTGACAATCTTTTGGTTTGTATGATAATAATATTAAATTATTTAAGTTAAAGGGTATGACACTTAAATTTTAAAATACATGGCTATAAATCTACAATTCTGATCATATAGCTTAGATAAAAATCTATATTGAGTAATTGATCGCAGCGAGCGAGAGATCATTTTCAACATCTAAAACAGAATTCTGCAATAGCGATTGATATTTAGTTCAGAATTATGTAATAGTGAAGATATATCAACAATGAAGAATTTGAAACTCACAGACACAGTCATATATATATAGTCACTGCGAACGTACGGATAGTTTTCGAAACTTATGTTTACTTTTGTATCGCTTCTATTTTAACATCTAATCAGCGATTTCAAAACTGCAATTTGAACAAAGCTAATAAATAGTAAATATTTTAAATTAGATTAGATTTGGTTATTTTTCCGAATTACAAAATTTTTACCTAAAATATAAGATATATATTTTCCACTGCCCGGGAAAGATGCTGAACTTGGCGCGTTAGAGCTTATTTTTGTTGTTTTTCTATCTATGATCAATTTTTACACACGAGATCTCCTTCGATCGTAACCAGCAACTTAAATCGAATTTTGAAATACTGAAACCAGGTGGGAATCGTACCCATGAGCTACTGAACTGAAAGCCAGATCATTCAGTTGTCAGCTCGATTTTCTTGTATTGATGATAAAATGAGACAATATTAAAATGTTGATAAAAAAATCATAAAAATTATTTTTTTCTTTTATATTGAATTATTTAATTTACTAATATAAATTTTAGTTAAAGTTTTCAAAATCTTTCTATTTTAGAATCTAAATTGGCATATTCTCAAAAGAATTCAATATACTTGAAGTTACACTGAAATAAAAATTTGTCTGTGCGTAACATAATTCAGTATAAATATAAAATAAAATGCTTGCTATTATTGTAATTAATGGAGAGAATTTCTAATGAATAGACTTTTTCTTATGATATACTTAAATAATATTGCATGATATGTCTTTCAAGCAATACATTTTCCTTAATTTTTTAAGTCTTGATGTGGTTGGTTGGTTTGTTTTCTGGCGCAAGGTTAAGTCTTGATGTGATGATTTCATAAAATTCTCCTAATCTCTTCTGTAAATATCTTACTTTTCTGAAATTATAGTTTTCTTTGTTAAGAAGCTACCCTGAAAATTTTAAGTGATTATTTTACAGATATTAATTACTTTAATAATTCTGATTCTTTATACAACATCTCTCGTACACACATGCCCTTTCTTTTTAAATATTAAGCAAAAAGTATATATTTGCTTAGAATCTTGAATTTATTAAAATTCACATGTTAAAAATTATAATTAGTTTTATTAATTAAATGATTATCCTAAATATTTTGTGTAAAAATTATTGATAACCAATTTGACTTGCAGAAACTGCTCGTTACTGGAATCGAAATGCCCAAATGAATTTGTATGAATCTTTACGCATGCTGAAAAACGAAAATGTCGCCAAAAATGTAATTATTTTCCTTGGTGATGGAATGGGAATGACCACGGTCACTTCCATGAGAATTTACAAAGGTCAGAAGAAAAATAAGAGCGGTGAATCTGAATTACTCTCCTTCGACAAGTTCCCTTATGTTTCACTTTCTAAGGTATGTTTTTTGACGAACTTGCAATATTAAGTGACATTGATAATTTTTACTGAAAATTTATTCTATGCATACACAAAATGTCTTGCTTCAAGATCTTATAGTTTTGGGTAACAGCACTGCGTCACATGTAAAACAAACATGTGTAATTTTCAGACATACGCCGTGGACAGACAGCTCTCGGATTCTGCCAATACAGCAACTGCTTACCTTTGTGGAGTAAAGAACAACTACGGGACTATTGGGGTGGATGGAAAAGTGGAATATCAGAATTGTGACTCTCAGGTAGACCCCAGTACCCACGTTTCATCTATTCTGCAGTGGGCTCAAGAAAAAGGTATGAAATGACAAATTACTTTAACTCAATTATACTTTATTAAGATAAACTGCTCTATAAAAGTATGTACCTAGTATTTATGTAGTACCTTGTATTTAAGTAGTACCTAGTATTTATGCAAGGGAGAGAGTATATTATTTTGCCCTTTATTTCTTTGTTGTCGGAAGAAAATATAAAAGATACTTTCTGTAAAAGATTGTCTAAAATGAGAAAAGAAGAGAAAGTGTGAGATTGTTAGTTTTCACAAGTATTACTTTTAAAATGAATTTAATAAGCATGTAAAAAGTAAAGTCCTAAATAATGTGAAAATTTTACAAAATCCTATATGTATGGAACAAGTTAAAATGTTACACAACAATGTTATTAAATAGTTATCGTTTGATTCTTATTTTAACCCTATAAACTATATTTAAAAATTCTGTAAAAAGAAAATTAATTGTTCTGATCTTTATAAGAAGATTTAAATTAAATTTTGAAAAATATATTTAACGCTCTATCCGTTCGAACAATGAAGGCTAGATTATATTTATTACGCATTATATATCAATTTTTGACGCGTCTTTTTAATTATTAAATTTTGTAATATCCTTCCCTTCCATCCTAACAAGGAAAAGCCATATTGATAGCGGAATGGACAGAATTCTGGTTTCAATTCATCAACATTTTATTAGTACATTTCCTATATAAAACTTAAATATACTTGTAGTGTGGTTTGAATTCTACCTTAAACTGTAAATTATTCTCGAGGAAAAAAAAAAAAAAAAAAAAAAAAAAAAAAAAAAAAAAACC
>JAPDSC010057297.1:41930-68119 GCA_026290005.1 Latrodectus geometricus
TCGTAGATGTTGCTCTTGACAAGATGTAGCTCTTGATGAAAAAGTTGAGGAAAAGGCCAAAGAACAGCAGAGCATGGATGAAGTTCATGAAGATAAATGTGGTGGATATATCGCATTTGTTCCAGTAGAGAGAAATG
The DNA here is from genome assembly GCA_026290005.1 of Latrodectus geometricus. Classification (NCBI taxonomy): domain Eukaryota; kingdom Metazoa; phylum Arthropoda; class Arachnida; order Araneae; family Theridiidae; genus Latrodectus; species Latrodectus geometricus. The sequence goes on from JAPDSC010057297.1 coordinate 42,068, forward strand.
GCATAAATGATGACTCCTACAAACTGAGCCTAAGAAACAAAATATTATCAATAAGCGATCAAATTATTAATATTAATAGTTAAAAAGAGGGAAACAGTGAAATCATTATATCATAATTTAAAAAAATATCGAATTTACACTATAATTTTTGTAAAAGTATATTACTTTGCTTTATTATGTCTGTAAGTCAGCAATTGTGAAAATTTCCACATTTTCCAAGGATAATACATTTTCTGATTTTATTCATTTTTACCTAATTTTGCAATTTTATCAATATTTCTTAAAATTAACACACACAATCTAAGCAACAAAAACAACCTAGTTTCAATATTTATATATTATTGTTTTTAAACGTTGAAATTTTTGTGATAAAATAATGAAAAATTAATATAGATAATTACCAATTGAATGTAAGTCATGTACTTCTTCCAGAATAAATATTTCTTGTACTTGTCTCCCATTGCAGCCAAACCATAATAGGTATACATTATGACATGAACAAAAGAATTTAAGAAAGGGAAGAAAGCATTGTAGCCACCTAGAAAAAATATTACTCTCTTTAAAGAAAATGTAACCAATGAAGTAAATCAATCTACATTTTAAACATTGTAATTAAATTTAAATATATTAAATATGTATAATGAAAAACACATATATTATACACTAAGAATTTTATCAATTATACTTGTGTTTATAATTATTGACATTATCGTGATGTTTATTTACATCATAATGCAAATATTTATGAACAATTGCATTATCAAAGTAATACGACATAAATAAACAATATTAATGCAATTAAAAAAACATAATGCATTTATAGTTGCACAAAACATGCTTATTTAATATTATTCTGAATAGTTAAAGCATTACATGTAATTATAAAGTAGCCCTGTAGGACAATTTACTTAGAAATTGTTAACAATTTTTTTTCTTTAGTAAAATAGCTATAAATATTAAAGGCATGATAATTTTTAATTTTTATTATCCTAGGATAAGTTTCGGCTTGGCTTTTCTAACAATCATTGTGACTAATAAGCATGACAAAAGCATAAACACAAGCCCCGTCTCTCGTTACTTAATAAGTGCTGGGACCGAATTCGAGGTATTCCATCCGACAGAACGGAGCTTATCACAAATGAGATGGTGAACTGTTAACGTGAAACGTTTAAGCATTAACACAAGCCCCATCTCTCGTTACTTAATAAGTGCTGGGATCGAATTCGAGGCATTCCATCCGACAGAACGGAGCTTATCACTAATGAGAAGGTGAACTGTTAACGTGAAACATTTAAGCATTATTTATTCTTATGTATATTACTCTTAAAAATATTTATGCTGTCTAATATTTCATGCAGATTAAAAAAATCAATAATTAGAATTGGAATTAGAAAGTGTAGCAGAAAGTTTAGATATTTTTATTTTTAAAATTAACTTATTTACCATTTTTTGCTTAGAAAACAATAGATAACTTTTATGGTATGAGTTGTTTAAATAATACATGTAAGCCAAATTGGTTAAATTGAAATATATATTGTCGCACCTAAATTATTTATATAATACAAAAATAATATTTTTATAATTTGTTTTTTTTTTAAATATTTTCTTAGAGTTTATTCAGAGAGTTAATGTTGAACTAATTAACTTTTATTCAAATTAATTAATCCTACATTTACTTTAATCCTTACAATTCACAAAGGATTTTTAAAATTTTAATTTATCCATCGAATTAATTCTGCAATATCTTATAATACTTCTATTATTTCTTTCAAAAATAACTTATCTTTATACAGCTGTTTTTGATACTCAAATAAAATCTTTGGGATATTGACAACGTAAGATGATATTTAAAAATCAATAAATTAGGAAAATTTAATATGAAAATTGTATTTTTAATTATGTATAAAATGAAATAAAAATTGATAGTTTACATAAGATAATAAAATTAAAATTCAACTAAATCTATTTATGAATAATAAAATATTAAAAGTAAAATAGTTTGATTTAAATTAATTTAAAAGAAATGATATTAATTATATCATTTCCTTTAATGTAATTTAACAAAAAAAACTTATTATATCATTTTTTATTTGCTCAACAGATGGCAGCATGAACATACCAGGTGCAAATTTTATTCCAAACCAAAGACTGAAAGGAACAATACTATGATGAATAACATGCAGTGCAGATATTTGGTTGTATTTCTTTCGCAAGACGAAAAATATCTGAAATAAAATTTTAAAATCAAATATCTTCATTGTAAAATATATTTCATGTTTAAAATTGTTACTGCTTAAACTTTTCAGTAACATTTTGATCAATATCTTACTTTACTAATATATTGATTCAATATTTTTTTTAAAAACCATTTTACATTTATTACTACATCGCAAATATTTAAAAACAATATTTTTTTATCAATCGTTAGAATTTATTTTTATCCCTGACTTAAAATTTAATTTTTTTCAACTTTCTTACGGTGATTAATTATAATAGGAATAAAACATATTTAGTTTGCTATCTCAGATAATTATTTATAGAGAATTGAAAATCTCAAACGTTTTTAAAATAGGGTATACGAGATTTGTAATTTTTCACAAATACATCTACTGTTCAAATATAAAATATATATAAGAATATGTAAAATATCTCAAGATAATGCTAAATCAATTTTTAAAAGTATTCTTACCGTATCAGCAAATTCAACAAATTTCAAAATGTAAAAGAAATAGCCCATTTGTGCCATCTATAAGAAAACGTATAAAAATAATTGTGGATTATGAAATATGGGTAAATATATAAAATAAAATAAAAATATCCCTTATATAAAAACATATATTTCTTTATTAATATTTAATTAAAGTGCGAAAAAAAATTCTGCAGACTTCAAGAAGTGAGGAATGTTTTGTTTAAAATATCTACCAAAAAATATGAAGTAAGGTGAGAAATGCGTAACTTCATTCTTGTTGTTACTAAATGTCTTTATTTATGAGGACAAGTCTACGTCAATCCTCAACATTTTACAATATCTTCCTTTTGCTTTCGTTTCAATTGTTGAATTTTGTTGGAATTTAGTAACCTGTATTTTTCTAATAACATTCAATTTTTAAAATTCAGATTATAATATATATTAAATTACAGAAACACTTCTTATTAGTTTGTTCTGTTTTCTAATATTGCGAAATTCGCCTAAAAGGAAGAACTTTATGTGAGAAATTACTTTCAAATTCATTTTAAAAAATATAGAATTACTTCCCTTTTGTTATAAAGTGTAATTTAAAAGGATTTTATTTTGCTAGTCTTTTTTTCTTGTCTAGGTAATCTTTAATTTAAAGTAAGAAAAATATTTATAAGGAATTAGTTTTTCATCTTAACAAACCAAGTTTTTTATTTCAATAAATTTTGGAATTCGAGTGGGTTTGCTTATAGCGCCCTCTATTGGCCATATGATTGATAAATATATTAAAGTTATCAATAGCGCTTATTGTAAAACAGCGTGTTTATTAATTATTAAAATTATAATGATTTTCCTCAAGACTTCAGTATTAATATTTTGATTTAAAGAAAATACGGTACTACTTGATTTTTATGCTCTTACCAGCACCTCCCCCTTCCCTGAAAAACTGCCAAATCATGTAAAAAGAATCAAAAATAGCAATATATATAAATGAAAATATATGTAAATTAAAATATGGTTTGGTGACACATAAATAGCTATGAGTGGAAGAAAAAAATATACGAAGTACAACTAGTTATAGTTGAGTTTCCTAGAGTTGCGTCGAGTTCTCTGGAGTTTATATGGTAAAGTCCTATAAGAAAAAATAAGCCTTTTGACGTCATATTAAAATCAATCGCGCCAACAGAAACCACAAACTATTTGCGAGTAGTTCGAATTTGGTGATAATCATGACATCGCTTTGAAGTGGGGGGTTGTAAAAATCAAGTTTAGTACTGGAATTACTAAGACCTTAAGAGTTTTACATTAATAAGAGTTATAAAATAAATTATAGACCAATAAAGATTTTCAGGTGTGGTTATAAAACTTAATTAAATATAATTTCTACATTTACTCGCTTATAATAAACATTAATATATTTTACACACAGAAATTATTATTTCTAGAATGGTGAATTTAGATAATTTATAATACTGCTTTTCTTTTCCCATAAATTTAAATCATCGCTACAATATGTCCCTTTTAAATAATTTTTTTCTTAAATTATGCAACTTTTATAAAATGTTACTTTTTTAAATGATTATGTGATCTCCCATTTACAATTTTATCCCCCTCCAAAATTTTCATTTCTGGTTATTTTTAGGAGCTCATACATTATTGCTCTTAAAATATGTACTTTACCTTTAAATGTTTATTCTTACAAACTAAATTCTCTTTACCAACTAAGCAATTTCCACAATCTTCAAAAATTATCCTTTTTTTTTTAAGAAACTTCCTATTTTAGCCAGTTATTACGACCTCTGGTGTTGAAAAATATGCGTATAAAATAAAGAAAAATAATTTGTAACACTATTATTGAAAATAAAATGCATATAAATACTTCTAATTAAGCAAAATTCGGAACTAGACTTAACGAGACTTTAATGCTGAATATTCGTACCTTAAAATGGATACCTAAGAATTCCATTATTTATTTTAATCTCAAGGTAACCCCAATCACTTTTCAAAGATATTCTCAATCACGTGTCCAATGACGTCAACTGAATACAACTCTTTTGCTTTGCATATCGTCATCGATAATATGCAAAGTAAATGATAGAGTAAAAGAATCCATGACCAACAAAAAATTTATCAAAAGTAAAATACATCATATAATGTCGCTTGTTTCTTATAAAAACAATTTTTTTTTCGATTTTTCATCAATTTCTTTAATTGATAAACCAAAAGTTTTTGATATTCTTTCGTATAAAAATTTTCCATTTATGAGATTTTAGAAACTGTAAAAATTCGATAAATTAATATAATTTCTATAATAATTTATTACATTCATTTTCAACCACTGATTTATTTCGGTAAAAACAAAACGTTGACAGAATGAGGAACGGTCAAGTGACGTGGTCATCACCGGAGCCGGCATACTTCTTAAACATTTCATTTTGCTTAATCAGAGTAAGAACATGAGAAAAGTTAGGAAATGCATAGAAAACAAATATTATTTTTGAATATATAACAATGCATGTCATAATATGATCACACATTAATATCACCAAATTCTCAAAAATACTGTAATTAATATTATACTCACTCTCACTGCATCGTGAGCATAGGAGTAATCAACAGGTTGACATTTTAAACTGTAACCGTTGAAATATCCATACCAGCCAATCTGAAAAGAAGAAACATGAGTCAGATGTTTACTAATAACTCTTATATGAGTTAGTAGAGTGGTGAATCGGCCACTCACTCCTAGGAAGACCCAGAGGTTGAGGAAAACCAAGAGGAAATTGTAGATGACCATCGGTATTCTGAGCTGATAGGGTTCCCTCTTTTTCATAAATTGCGGCCCAGCCACCTTCACGAAATAGATGTACGCAGCGATCATGGCTACACCAGGGAAGGGAGTCTGCATCATTGGCCAATCCTTGACCCGGACATCTGAAAGCAATCATTTTACTGTGATTCTACACTTGTAATATTCTGTATGCAATAATTATATAAATAATAATTTTAATACTATTATATTCTTTGAGCTACGGGGAAGAAAAATTAAATAACTAATAATTATTCATCAATTTGTGGTAATATTTTGATTTATAAAATATTATCTGATTCGCTTATGCGTGACAACCAATAACGTCCCAACACGGCACTGATATTATTTCAATAAGACATCGCCCATAAGGAAGCTGGCAAGGCTCACAGGTTTTTCTGTGATGACTTTGTTGTGGCACCTTATTTTCCAAATGAAAATAAGGTGCCACAACATGTATGGGTGATATTTCCAACTATCAAGAAATTTCAATTGTAGGTTTTTTTCCTTTTAAATTAATGTATTTCTTTTTATTTTAATCTGAGAACATTTTTCCCAATTTCCAATTCTCCAATTTCTCCCAATTTCTGAAAAATTTTCTATAGAAGCAGATGTAGGCTCATATTAAGTACTTTTAAGCAATTCTTATCCCCATTAATGTTTAAATTACAGAAACAGATGCTTCGTTTTCTCCTATTCCATTATTCTTTTAAAATGTTTCATTTCCTTCTTAATTTTTATTTTCTTTATTATAAAAGCAGAAATTACATCTATAGCTTTTAAAATGTCTATAATCATTAAATAACCACAAATATCTTCAAAGTGTAAAAGCTAAGTAACTGAAACTGTCTAAACGTGACATAAATGTGAGAATGAATATTAATATTCTTATTTTATCAGTCCTTTCTAGCACGTCATCGAAAATTCCCTTTTATTACTACTTTTATCTTTCATTTTTAAAGAGTCATGAATAGCTGAAATAATTTTTGATATTTTTAGAGAAAAGTGGTTCCAAGCTTTACAAACATACATTAAAATAATTAGGAGATTAACTGGAGACGGAGAATTTTCTTATCGAACCATTATATACTTTGTTTGACGATGTCTATTCTTTAATATGTTTTCAAATTAAGTGGTCTTTGATCAAACAGCTGAAGTTTCGAAACAATCTTAATCTTGTCATAAAAGCAACTCTTGGTAGTTTTGCACGCGAAGTCTAATTGAACCGAGATCCATAGTTTAAAGTGCATTCCAAACCACTATAAATAAATAAATAACAGACTGGATATTTCAAATTTCTTACTATATATTTCATTACTAGGCTCATAACGAGGTGGTAAAAATGTCGTAGCCATTATCCTTTCCGGACATCAATCCCTTTTGGCAATTTGGGAAAATTTGGAATTTCATAACATTGGGTTCCAAATTCTAATAAGCTACTTTATTTGATAAATGGGGTTTGCTATCTATGAGGCTCTTTTCAGTAAGACTTATATCCTTATTCAGAATGATCTTATTGAAAAAAAAGAGTTTGTATGATTTCGTCTGATTCATTTATATATTTTCAATTAATTGTTTGTCCATATTTACATTATTTTTTATCGTCTTTTTCATGTGCTGCTTTCATTTGGAAACCAGTGTAATTACCAATTTTTCCATTGAATGCACTTATTTTCCACATATTTCTATTTAATATTATTATTATATTTATATATTGTACATATCGTACATATAATATTATATGCAGAATATTTATAAATTGTGCATTTAATATTATCTGTACGATGGTGGATATGAGCTTTAAATATAAAGTTGCTTACTACTCGGTAAAAGTGAATGCTACAGTAGAAAACAATTTTGAAGAAACGAAATTTTTGTTTTGAAGGAGTTAAAGTTAAAATGTTATAGATTAAGGCGTCATCAGTGAATGCTTTTTGGTTGTTGTTACTAATGACACTTGCCGAAGTTTGGGACTGGATGAATGAAGTCAGAAAAAGCGTCTTCCGTTGAACAGACACCCCCTATGGGGATGGAAATACGATTTTTGGATCAAAGATGGAAGCACCATCTGGGTCTTCCAACTTAGAGACTGGAAAAAAGAGAAGAGCCAGACCTGGCTCCTAACACCCACAGAGGTTTTAATTTGGAATAGGAATATGGAGGACATTGTGATTACCCCATATTTTACGTGCCCCAGTCGCTGTTAGTGAACACGACAGATCTTCGGTTAAGCCGAGATTCGAATTCACTAACTTCTATTAATAAGAACGACGCCCTAACCAAGCAGGCAACCGCTATGAATGTTGTAATCTTTCTTATTATAATCACAATTCTTCGATTAAATTAAATTTTCCTAAGTCATTTCCTGACATATATTATTTAACGTAATCAGTAGCCGCCCAACCTGTCTAGTGGTTAGCGTACCTGACTACAGATGGGTGGGACCAGGATTCGAATCCTGGCTCGGGCATGGATGTACTTTCTCTCTCTCTCTTTCTTGTCTTTGTCTTTTCTTTGTGTGTGAATGGTTGCCTACCCTATAAACGGGTACCTATGGCATGTGTGTACTGAGGAAGTTGGACTCCACACCAAATATGGTTCAGTTGGAAAAGTGGAGCAGCGCACCCCATATTGCCAGTCTGGCTGGCACACGACAACAACAACAACAACGTAATCAGTAATTTATAAGTCCTGATTAGAATTTTACCAATAATTGAATATTTGTTTCTAAGATTAATATTTATTGAAATAACTTTTTGTCTTATTTTTAAATAAATATTAATTTAGACAGAGTGTAAAAAATGACTCTCTCTAAACTACACTGCTCAAAACAATTAATGGATATTGTAAGTTTTATATAAAATAAGAATATAAGCGATTTTTTTTTTTTTGCCGAAAATGAAAGAAGAGAATCACAAATGCAAATTTTTCTGATTTTCAAACTGTGGATTACGCTAATTTCGAGTTCGACGTCAAAAGCATCACTCTAGCTGCAGTGAATGAAATTTGGCATTCAACTGAATAAATGACAATGATGATCGGCATTCAGTGACTGCTTTGTTTCGTTGATTACGATGTCTCAGCGAAATCATTTAACCGATTCAGAAGCTTCCAGAGTTGTCGGTAGGTTAGAAGGCGGTCAAACTCAAGCTGAAGTGGCGCAAGCCATTGGAGTATCACAAAGTGTGATTTCCAGGATCTGGAACCGTTTTTTGGAGACTGGAAGCTCAGGCCAAAGACCAGGGCAAGGTCATAGACGGGCAACAACGCCCAATGAAGATCGTTATTTAGTGTTAATGTCTCGGAGACACTGAAACATGAACGCTACTCTTATCCAACAACACCTTCGCTCGGCTACTGACACCACGGTTTCAACTCAGACTGTCAGAAAGTGGCTCCATAGTGTAGGACTGTATGCTCACCGACATATGGTATGTGTTAAACTAACATCAAGGCATCATCACGACCTCAGGGAGTGGGCAACAGAGCATGTGAAATGGAGGAGAAATGAATGGAGCAATGTTCTTTTTTCTGGCGAGTCCTATTTTTTTGTTCATCCTATATAGGCGTATTTTCATCTGGATGGACCGTGGCAGCAAGAATAATCCTGCGTTCGTGCACAAAAGTGTTAGATTTGTCGGTAGGGGAGTGTTGGAGTATGATGGCATCTCCATTGACGGGCACACAGACCTCTATATCATTTGAGATTGACCTCTGACTGATCGCCGATATAGAGATGAGATATTCAGACATTTTGTAGTCCCTTACGCTGCAGCAATCGGAGATTACTTCAATTTAATGGACGATAACTGCAGGATACATCGTGCTAAATTGGTGGAGGATTTCCTTTTCCGGGTAGGAATCGTACGAATGGAATGGCCAGCTTGTTCTCCTGACATGAATCCAATAGAGTCCGTTTGGGACGCTCTAAGAAGTAGAGTTGCTGGTACCAACCACCCCCGCAAACTCTCCAAGAACTGGAAAGAGCTCTTCTGGAAGAGTGGGTCAGAATACCCCAACTCGTGATTAATAGCCTCATTGACTTCATGCCTCAAAGGTGTTCAACGTTGCTGGACGTCCGTTGAAACCATACCCTCTACTGAAAATGATTTCCTTTGCAGAAAACACCTTTTCTTATTTTTTTCTCATATGCACAAATTGTATTTTTTTCCTTTTGCACACAAATGCTCAATAAAATGCATTTTTTTCTGCCAAACATGTGTAATTTATTCTCAAATAATCTACTACGTCTGTCGACCATGTATCAATCAGCTAAAAAGTTTCCCAGCCACAAGATCCACCTGAAACCGCAATATCTTTTAATTGTTTTGAGCATTGTATTACGTGCTCAATATAATAAGTTGATTAGTAGGAATAAAAAGATTTCTATTTATAAGAGCTTTATTTCTCGAGGAATCGGGTTTGTATCTGTTACATTGAATTACTGTAAAGGCATTTTTGGTAATTCTTTCTAATACTGGACTCAGTCATTAATTCTTGAATTCAGTGTTCAATGGGAAATGGGATCGTATTTAATGAATTCAACATTCTTTTTCACAATTAACAATCTTTCTTTTTCAATCATAATCTTTTTTACAATTCAACATTCTTTTTCACAATGTATTTAATATGTAGTTCTATACAGCAAATATTTGTTATTAAATTTATTTAATACATTTTATATTTTAAGCCACTCTCAATGCAGCTTTAACGTTTTATTTATTTATTTATTTATTTTTTATTTATTTATTTTTTTTATATCTGTTCAGAGTTATTTAGCGTTTCAATTAAATTACTGAGTATTTTAATCGATTTATTGAGTTTATTTTTAATTAGTTTATTGAATAATTATGCTAAATTTATTGAGTATTCAGTAATTTTCATTTCTAAGCTTATTGAATACTTCAATTAATTTATAGAATATTTCAGCTAAATTTTCTGAGAGTTTGGAAAAATTTATTGAGTATTTCTTTAAATCTATTGTTATGTTTCTGTCGACAGTTCAGATTAATTATAAGGAAAATAATACGGACCAACTGTTTTAGACAACAGCATTTATTTACAAATAAATGCTGTTGTCTAAAACAGTTGGAACAAACAGGAAGATACAATAAGTAAGCAATTAACGCAGGAATTTTAATATAATATTGTGGGTATGTTTTAGGAGACTTATTTACTCACGTCTTTCCTAGTTGGTATACAAGTGCCTTCAGGGTTTTCAAAGCTGAAGGCGCAATTAACGCGCATACGTCAACAGTTTCAATTAATTTTCTAAATACTTCAACTACATTTTATTAAATATTTCATTTATTAATATTTCAGCTAATTATTTCAATATTTCTATATAAGCATATTTCAGCTGTGGTGATTAATCAATAATATTTTTTGTGAGGCTTCATATACGGTAAAAAAGAACCCTAAGATACGATGATATATTGTTGTTCCTGAATTTAAGTCTAAATTTTTATTTCATCTTCAAGAAAATGTGTTGTAAATAGCTACAACTCTGTTTTGAGCCTTATAGATAGCTACAAAGATTAAAAACCTGATGCATATCAATATATATCAGGAGGTACGTATGAAGGTCTTAAACTGTGTCATGGGATTTCGTTTCATATAGCATCAACGAAAATATTGCTTATTAATTACTGAATATTTATGCTAAATTTATTCCGTATTTCAGCTAAGTTTATTGAGCACTTCAATTAATTTATTGCATGTTTCAGCTAAATTTGCTGAGAGTTTTGAAAAATTTATTGAGTATTTCAGCTGAATTTATTGAATGCTTCAACTTACTTACTAAATATTTCAACTAAGGTTCATTAAGTATATTATTTATTAATATTTTAACAAATATGTACGTTTCAAATACGTAACATAACATAAAATAAAAAATAAAATGCATTTTTCTACAAACAATAGTGTATTAAACGCCGTTATCAATATGAAACTATAAATATGTGAACTAACTTTATCATAGGTTAAATATTTGTTATATATATAAAGAATCAAATGTCAAAAGTTTAAATGAAGAAAAAACATTTTTCTTTATTTTTATATGTATGTCTATGATTATACATAATATATATATATATATATATATATATATTGGTAGTATTTGGTAGTATTTCTATAACTTTATTAAACTATATTTCTATAACTTTCATACGTTTTGAATTCTTAATTTATAATATATAAAAATTACTTATTTAGCTAAAAAATTGTAAAACATTGTAAGCAAAATTCATATGACACACACTATATTTTTAAATTTATTAAAGTTATTTAAGTTTAAAGTGAAATGTGAAATTTATTTACAAGTATATAAAAGAGGCTTATGTCGCCAAATTTAGTGCCCCACATTTCTGTTAGAATTATGGATTCAAATCTTTCTTTCTATTATTTTACAAAAAGCATATTTTATAAAACTCCTGAATGAAAACTTATTATTTATTTAATAACACTACATTGTGTAAAATGTTAAAAACATAATTCACAGTATAAAAAAAGTTTACACGCAAAACCATTGAATTTAAATCTGTTTCACAATTAGAAAGCTGTCTCTTATAAACAGCTATAAAAATACAAATGGATGTTATATTTCTTAGGTAACCTAAATAACTTTGATTCATTATTTGTAAATATTTTTGCAATGAGTTTGTATAGAAAATTTTTAAAAGCGAGAAAATTTATTTTTGTAGCACAATGAAATCTATTCTCGCTGACCTATTTATGGTTTATAAATAACTTTCGCAGAAAAATTCTTTAAATAAATATTTTTTAATTAACAAACTTTTCAATATTTAGTTTTTCTTTATCTTAAAGCTTTATATTCGAAAGGAAATGAATAAAATGCCAAACCAAATAATTAATTTGATTTACAAATAAAACAGTAAAAGGCCTTGTGTGAAAACGGTTATAAAGCTACAAGGCCGCGAGATTTTTATGATAAAGTTTGTTGAATATTTTTTAATTATCCACTTCATTAAATGTATTTCCTATTTCAAATCTAGAATATAAAAAAGAAATATAAATAGTACAGAATAAGAAATTGGATAATTAAATTATATTTTCAAATATTAGAATGAATGATTCGAAATTTGTCAGGAATATTATTAGCGAAATCAAAATCTAACTCTCTGTTTATGTTCCTGTCTAATTTAACTTAATTTTGGTTTTTGGAAATATGATTTAAATCTTTAGCTTCAACTTTCACCATTCTAAAAAATTAATATAAATATTTATGATAAACTTACCTCCTTGATCAAGGAAGGATTGAAAACTTTGGTTCAATACTTCTAACATAGTTTGAATTAGATGACTTTATTGCAAGAATAAAAAGCCGCCAATCTTTTGGCAAAGAATAGTTGGCTTCAGACTTTTCCGTGTTGAATTCTCTGTCACTGAGTGGCGATGGACATAAATGGGGAAACTACAGGAAAAAGAATGAAGGTGCAATTATTTATTGTTGTTGTAACAGCTGCTGGCCAGTGTGTTAATGGGAGAACGAGCTTATTATTTAAAAGTAGATCATAAATAGTACTTTGTTGTCATAAAACAAGCATGACTTTTGCTCAAGTATAAATCACCTAAAATAAATTAACACTTTTTTTAGAAAACAGAACACACATGCTATAAACATTTCTAATATATTTAATTATATGAAATTGTTATATTTAATTATCTAAAACTTTAATACTTTAATCTTACAAATGAAAGTAAAGAAGTTGTTTAAGTAAGAAAATAATTGAGCCACTAATGTATACACAGAATAAAATGTAATAAAACTTAAATCAAAATCCAAACATGCATTATTCTAATAGTCATTATATTGCTTCAAAATTAAATGCCACTTGCAAAAATAAGATAGCGGTAATATGAAGGAAAAATTCCGCATTTTGGTATCACGTTAAAATTTACTTATAGTGTATTGCCGCTATCATTTTAGAACAGTTCATTAATAGACAGAAATCATAAATGTTCCTGCATTTAAATTGTTCTTGCTTATTTTAATGCATACATTTTTTGTTATACAATGTATTAATAATGCACTTACACATACGCATACATGCATGCTTTGTTTATTTCGTATGTTTGTCACTCACTGGTCCTTTTTTTACATTCAAGGACTAATCAGACAGGACCTACAGTTTAAAGTAGATTCTGAACCACTACAAGTATCCATACCCCAGGTAGGATTCAAACTCACGAACTGTTCAATCGGAAACAAAATAGCTAACCATTCGACTACCTGCTCGGTCATGTGCAAGCATTATTTATATACATATATATAACAATGAATACACTAGTTTATTTTGTAATCTCGTATAGATAAAGACATTTCTCTGTTTGGAAAAGCATCAAATCACTGAAGACTTGCCCTGAGGAAAGGCAAGCTAATATGTAAATTACTTTAAAATACTTATGTAATTACTATGATTTTTTTTTTTAAAAAAATTTGAAAACGGGAAGAAGCAAGAGAATCAAAGAAAAAATTATGTTCATTGGAAATTTCAAAAAATCATCTCTGAAAAGCAGACAAATCTCTCAAAAAGAATTCAATCTTGTCAGGAAGAAATTGTGAAGAAGAATTCATTCATTCAAGAGATGTCGTTGATGTTAATATCAGCAAAAAAAATTGACTCACCTGGTGAAATTACAACCATCTATAAAGGAAATTGTTACAAACAAAATTACGAAAATAATGCAAAAATAGATTTATTCAAAACTATCAAATACGAGATTGACTTATGAACACACGCAGCTGATATCAAATTATAAATATTTCGAGAAAGAATATCACACATTATTCTCTATACCACCAGCTAACATGAATGCAGGATAAATATTTTTAACTGCAGGTAATTTATGGAAAACAATTGTGCTCCAAAATTAGTCAGTAGATAAGTTTAGTTTTTTCAAGATTATACTTCAAAAATATACAATTAACAAATTAGCTGCAATATAACAAATATTTGCAATATTTTTTTATGTTTTTTTATAGTTTACTAGCGATATAAGTCTGCCAACTTTTTCTGGCCATAAGTTCAGTGAAAAAAAGAATGACAAACTTTCGGGGAAAAATCAGATTCTGAAAAATAACAATATTTAACATTTAGTTAGGTTTGTTGGAAAAGCTGTTTTGCAACTCTCAATGAAGTGTCACATAAAAATCAATCAAAAACAAATCGAATTAATTTTTGGAGTGTTTGAAAGTTTCTGTAAGATATGAAGTAATTAAATACAGAATTTTTAAGTCCTTTCAAAGAGTGTGAAAGCATTTCTGATTGAGGGTATATTAAAAAAACAGAAAACACTTGTGTTGTTAAAACTATCTTTTTGGTCTTTCTTCAGCTTGCTTGTTCTTTATTAATCACCTGTAAGTATACTATTACATTTTCTTTTAAATTTTCTAAGCACAGAAAAAAATTTCGAAACTCCTGGTATATTTTTTACTTGTTTTAAAGTTTTTCTTCAGTTCAATCAGAATTTTTCGATGGTAAATAAATGAGAAGCATTTGAAAAATTCAGGCTTTATGTAGTCTGATAAAATTTCTCCACAAGCATTTTTAGTTTTTAGGAAAAAAGGAAATAATTAATTCTATCCAAAACATACAGCTTGTGATCGTTTTATTTAATTATTTTAATAATTGTTCCTTCAAACAAAATATCGGCTTTCCATATTAACACTCAGACAAAATATACTTTATTCCAAAATTTTTCAAAACTTATTTATATTTCTGATTGAGGTAAATTTTCTAAATGCATTTGTATTATAATTTGATTATACCAGGGAATATATATTGTTTAAAACAGTTAGATGATATTGAGGTTTTGGGCTGATCTAGTACCTGCATAATTGTCTTGTTTATTGATAGATTGTTGACAGACGCAGTAGGCCATATGAGATAAAAATGACATTTGTTTGGCAGAAAAAATTCATTTTATTGAGCATTTGGGTGCAAAAAAGAAGAAATTGTGCATATGGAAAACCAAATAAGAAAAAGTGCTACCATGAAAGAGAATCATTTTTAGTAGGGTATATAGTTTTCCCGGACAGCCAGCAACGTTAAACATTTTTGAGGCACCTAGTCAATGAGGATATTGATCAGAGTCAGAAGAGTTCCTCCAGAAGAGCACTTTCTAGTTATTGGAGAGATCGTGGGAATGGTAAGCGTTCAGCAACCCGTCTGCCTAGAATGTCGCTAACATACTATATTTTGAGATGTCCGGAAAACACGCTGGTCATTCCATTCGTATGAATCCTTCCTCCATAAAGAAATCATTCTCTAAGTTAGCACGATTTGGTCTGCAATTGTCACCCAGTAACATGAAGTCATCTCCAATTGATGCAACGTACTGATTTATAATAGGATCTTGTGCCTACATCAGCAACCGGTAACGCAAGATAGTTTCTAGTGCCACGTTCCCTCGACATGAAAATACGCCTATTATCAGAATGAAAAACGGGACTCGTCAGAGAAAAGAATTTAGCACCATTCGTTTTTACTTCAGTTTACATACTCTATTGCCCATTCACTATGGGTGCAATGTTGCCTTGGTGAACATACACCCCTACAGCGTGAGGGAGTTTTCAGACAATTTGTACCGAAACCTTAGTACCAGATAATGTGTTGTTGATAATGTGCAGTTGAAGAAGGAAGGTATTCTTATTTTGGTGTCTCCAAGCCATTATTATTAAATAACGATTTCATTGGACTATCTTATGCCAGCATTTCCAATCTCCAAAATATGGTTCCACATCCCAAAAATAACAATTTGTGAAACTCCAACTGCGCATGATTATGTTTGGCTCTCCTCTAACCGGTCAACAACTTTCAAACTTTTGATTCGGTTAAAGGACTTCGTGGAGGCATCGGATTCATAGAAGCAATGAGCTTACTGAATGTCGATCACTCTTCTCAACCTTCCTCTTAGTTAAGTTGAAACCGAAATCTCTTTCTCTGCTGCTAAAGCGTTGTCTTCGACATCATACTCAAAACTTGCATGCTATGAAACTTTAAAATGAGAAAACTTTGCATTTGTGACTATTTCTTCCATTTTAAGCTGATAAATTTATTTAAAAAGACTTTCAATATACTTTAAATGTTTTAAACAGTTTATAAAAGTTTACTTTAACCTACTTTCCATTGCCCAAAACTAAATTAAAATTGTTTACAATACGCTTATATTTTAAAGTTTTAGCTTTTATTGATTTTTTCGTTTTCGAAAATTCTTGGTCCATTTTGCTTTTACATAACCTAATTTTAATCGAACTTGCATATTAATGAATCCCCTACATCTCGAGCACATCGGTTGGGATACAAATCTAAATTACTTGGAGACAGGAAAATTATATGAGATAAGCAATACGTACTTTTGGCATGATGTTTCAGTGTCAACAATGATTTAAATTTGTATGGCATCATATATTCGAAGATAAGAGAGTTGCGATTATGACTGAAACACAAGATCTTCAAACTTGTTCAATGTGCTATTTATAAGGACTATAATTGTTAACTCTTTTGAGATGATATACAAGAGAATATGATTACAGATATTAATTGTTTACTTGCCATTAATGGATGACCAGAATATATGTCCTTCGACATTGTCAAGTGGATAATTTAATAAGGCCGAGTGGTCAAGACTTTGCTATTCGATGTTAAATTTCGAACATTATGAAATAGGTTTCTACATCGTCTCTCTTAGTGGATATATAAAAATATTCTTTAGTTCCCATTCTGCGACGCATAAATATTTCTTCTATACAAATTTGTCTTGAAACAATTCTTGGTGAATTTCACAAAAAATGTTGTATCAAATAGTAAAATGAATTGATATCTGACGAAACAAAGAAAAACATCACTGATATTTGTATGGTAATCTTATGATTTTTCTGTGCAGTGCGTAAATTTAGATGGTTGTCACTTGCGTAGTAAAATAAATGATTTTTTGGGGGAAAGGGGTTCATGTGAGGTTTTGAATGGCTTGTGATCTGGTCTTTCTTCAATAGTTAAAGCATTTGATTCCAAATTAAAACATGGACAAGTGCAGTGATTCGGAATACGCTTTAAATGGTATGCTCATATTTAAATAAGACATACATAAATTGGGGCTGTAGAGAAAGAAACCTTTGTAATTAAAATTTTTGCTTTATTGTCTAGGTGTATGAATGCTTAACATTATTAAGTGTGGAGTTTTATAGGCAGAGAAGAAAAAGCTATTTCACGTGTCTTCCCTTCATTTGATTGTTATTCAAAATTAAAAGCTTTTTCAAGTGGGTGTGGTTCACCCTAATTACCAATTAGTGTAATTCGAAATTTCACCACATTATTGCACAGCACCTATATTCTATCGGCTTCCCTAACTGACATGAAAATAGTTTATCAAAAGAGAAAATAAGTCTATTAAGTAATTTAAAAATAGTTTTGCAAAGAAACGAGAATGTATTTGCATCAAAATTAGAACAAGCTTCTTTACGAAGTTTTCTAGATAAAATAAAATGATTTATTTAAGATAGGTGAGGATTGTTTCAGAAAATTTAATGCAATTCTATCTCTGTATCATGTTTGTGAAAGATACCATTCTTGTTTGCAGAAGGTGATGAGTTCGATTCCGGATTCAACCAAAGTCCGTCATGCAGAGAAAGGGACTGGTTTATCACTTTGTGATTAGATTTTAAACGTGTAAGCTAGTTTGACTGGACTACAGATTAAAGTGGTCTCTAAACTATTAAGGATATCCAAACCTAATGCTGGAATTGAACCTATAAGCACTTAAGCTGAATGCTGAGGCACTAATTATTCAACAACTAGTTCAGATCATCCCGCTTAGGCAATCAATGCACTTTAATACTTCCATATCGTTTAAATCCACTGGAATTTTTAAGAGAGGGTAAAACCTCATCATTCGATCCTATTTCAAAATTTCTAAACGGAGTTAACGGTTCAGTGCTTTTGTTGCTTTCAATGGGTAGAATAAAACAGTAAGAAACGTATCATAATAGCAATATGATACATTACATGTAAGTCCTTGTTAACTAAATTAAATTATCTTTTTTTTAAAAAAAAAAAAAGTATATAACTATCTTATTTGAAAATGGAAAAAAAAACACACAATAATAAATCTTAGATACAGAAGCGGAGGTTATTATATAAGATATTTTAACATATTTAATGCAATAAACTAATAAAGTACTTTAAAATTTTAAAGAAGTAAATATTTGCCTATTAATGTTTGTTTATTAATATTTTTTTGTTATGCTATAGTGATTTTAACAAAATTTAAAAAAAAAAAAAAAACAGTAAAAATCTTTTGTAGATAATAAAAAATATGTCAATCTTAATTTACAAATAAAATTATACATACATAATTTTTAAAACGTCATTATTAATAGCACATTATAATTAGCAAGATAGAGAAAATATATCGATGAAATTAAAAAAAACCGAATAAATGATAAATTCAATAATAAAAACAAAATTGGTGTAATATTTTTAAAATATTATTTTAGCGCAATATATTAATATTAAAGATTTTTACTTAATTTATTATTTATAATTATATATGGATAATAAATTTTACATAATTAATAGTAATGATATAAATTAGTTACATAATTTAAATAATGCTTTATTTTATAATTTCTGTAAAAATCTTGCCATAATTTTATAAAAAAATATAGCAATAAAAGATTAAAAATTCCACCATATTGAACAGAAATCTATATTAATTGCATAACGATATTTTCAGAAAAAAAATAATAATAAGTAAATAAGAAATAAATATAAAATGTTTCAATGTAATTGATGCAATCTATAATTTGTATTAAAGATGACGATAAAAGAATCTAAACAAATGACATAAATAGAAGAAAGTTTAAGAACCCACCTTTTTAGTCGGCTTCTCCTAGGAGCTGTAGTGACCAGACTTTCACTTTTCGACTGGACTACTTTCTGCTGAGTAGGTCAAACGTTTCAGACTCGTGAAATGACTTGTCAACCAATGAGATTCGCTCTTTTTACCTGCATTTTCTGAGGATGAACTGCTGGACACAAAGACTGCTAGAGTGATATTTCAATTTCTTTTTTATTATTTCCCCAATTGTACCCGATACGCGCAATATAATTTTAAGGATAGTCCTATTTATTACTGAGATTATTTGAGAAATTTATAAAAAAAAATTAGGGAGGTGGTAATTCAATAAATTTACATTTACTAACAAAACTTAATATTCTAGTTTAATTTTTTGCGTGGAATTATATATTTTACTAACATAATATTTGAGCGAATTTTATAATACATATTTAGTTAGTAATATTTAATCATAATTAAATTTGAAGTCCCGAGCTAGCAGCCGATTAAGTATCTGGCCTTTATTTCAACATTTCGGATTGGATTTCTACCACAGACTTTGGTGGTTACAGCATTTTGGAATCCACTTTGAAATATAGATTACGATCAAAGCAGACCTCAAGTGTCGAAAATAGCGATTGAGCGACATAGAAACCAAGAAAGGTGTGTAATATATTCATGGTCTTATCAAAACGGGAAAGTAATGATATTAAATATTTAATTGTAATGTCATATATATTCGAACACAAATAAAATTATTTCTACAGATTTTGGCATATTATATAGAAGTTATTTCATTAAAATCTCATTTACATTTCTAATTTCTGAGAACTACTGAAATTTGTTTCCAGTATAAAAATTTTGTTCAAAACGACTTTTTGAATATAAATTCAGAATTAATTGATACTGTTTAGAAACTTTGGAATATTTTTATTTTACTGAGATTTCTAGAGAAACATAATTTTGTTAAGAAACCCGTTATTTCTTCGTTGTATTGAAATTTTGCTGTAATGAATTTTTTTAATTTTTGATGAAGATACGTTTCACAGCAGCTCTTAAAATCTTTCTTTGTACTGAAGTTTTCCTTGTAATGAGATCTATGATATAATTCATCTTTATATTTTAATTCCATTTTTAATTACAATTTCAATGTTAATTGAGAATTAATTAAGAATTCATGAAATTTTTTGTGGAACGGAGTTTTTCTTTCAAACGAAATTTTATTATAATAAAACCACTGAAATTTCTTTGTTATGATGAAATTTATTATTTTTAACTGAAGTATTTTCACGCATTCATTGTCATAAATTTTCGTAAACAGGTCAGTTTATTGTACTAGGAATAGACTGAGATAACAAACAAAAAACATATCAATAAATAATCTGCATTAGAAGCGAACAAATCGAATTTGTGTTAATACATCTGAAATAAAAATAATTTTGATTTATTGAGTGGACAGCATCACAACAAGCCATATCAGTTATCAATCTCTAACGTTTAATTCAATACCATTCAATCAGTCTCTATGAAATAGGTGCTCACAACCAATGTGTCAGAGCGAGATCATAAACAAAGGTGTTGGAATTTTTCGGGGTCTTATCCCTTGCAATATATACATTAACACTCCAATTCATTTGGTTTGGTTTTGTTGGCACTCTATGGTTGATATTGCCAACATTATTGAAAAGAGTGCAATTGTCTCTACAAAAGAATAAATATCATAGACAATTTTCATTTTTTAATAGAAAGCATTATCTACAGCATTTTGGGTTTTCTTACAGATGTTTTAAAACTCTTTCTCTCAAATTCCATAATCTTCTAATGAAATCTAGCTCATATTACAGTGAAAGAGTATAATTCACACACTATATTTCCAACAATTTTTTTCGGGAAAATCGTACAAATTCATCATCGATATAGAGCATTCGCAGATACAGCATGCGTATTTTGTTAATACAGCCTTGCCTAGACCCAACAATTGTTGATACTCTTAAGTCCATGTTTCAAAAAGTTTCTTGAAAAATAATGTATATAAATTTTCCTTCCCAAATAATTTTCAAACAATGTAACGAATTTTACTTCCATTCAAGGGATCCATCTGTGGAAAGATTATCTAATTTTGTCTACTCTGCTTTGGTTGTTCATATTTAAGTTTTTCGGAAATTTTATTTGAAATTAAAACAAAATTTTCTCAAATCAAAAATTTCTACAATATTAAAACTACTATTTGTATAATACTGAATAGTACGTGTTCTGTAATGTCAAGCTTGTGCATTCAAATATTTTGCAATATTGCAATCCAAACACAAGTGTAATATTAAATAGTATACCATGTCATTAATCCATATGATAAGTGGCGACAATGATGACAAACAAGGAAAAAATTTCAATTTCACATCATTTGTCTCAAGGAACATGAATTGTCAGTCAGCTAAGCACTCTAATAAATTCAAAAGTATGATCCGACGAAATATTTGCATTTTAAAACTATAGTTGTAGCTGCTAAGAATAATGACCCACATTAAATTGTTTTGATACTTCTACACAAATTCCTCATATCATACATAATAAGCTTAAAACTTTTTGATTATAAACAAAAATTATTCTTACCAGACTTAAAATTACGAACTGAAATCAAAAGCATTTTTGCGTAGGAAAAAAAAGGAGAAAATTTCAAAATGTAATCATTCAATTTATAGATCTGTGAAAACTGGTCGCAAAAATGATTTAAAATTTTTATTTAAAAATTGCTTTTTTTTAATATTTAAAATTTGTTATTACTAGCCAAAATAATACTTCAGTTTAGCTCTCTGGCCCTCAATTGACGGATTTTGAGTTCGATAAACAACTCGAGATTGGCTATTAGCATGAAGTTATTTGCATGCACATCAAATTGTATAACCAATTTGAGCTCGTTTACAAAAACCAACTGTAAAATAACAAACCAAATAACCAGTATAATAATCTCTTCAAATACTTTGAGAAAATACTCACTGTTCTAAACTGTGATTAAAAGTTTAGATAAACCTTCTCCTTAGAAAGTTAGTGTTTCTTTTCATTTTTATTATTTATTATAATTTGAAAAGCTGCTTAATAGTTTAAATTCTTGTGTATATTTTTATTATAGATATTTTCACGAGTTTAGCTGTATGAATAATATTAATAAACGAGATACATTATGAGAATTAAAGTTGGCATATTTTCATTAAAGCAGAGCAGTTTATTACGTCATTTGATTTATTCAATTGACACGCAATGAAAAATTTAATTATAGACTACAATAATGCAACAATGTGCAGTTAGGAAATGATCTGTTCTGACAAAGTTTTCTCAGTAAATTTTCATAGTGTCTTTGTCATTTGATCTCAAAACTGTACGAAGTGATGGAACTGTTGAATGCAATTCGAAAAAGTATACTTTGTTATATCTCCAACATCGTAGTTCCAACATCATCAGCCTTGAGTTTCACCAAGGTTAGAAAAACTCTCGGAAAAAGTGCTTCATACAGGTTCTCCAGTGGTATTCGAATATTCAGAAGATTGTCCGATAGTTCAATCATCCTAATTTGAAACAGAGGAAAGATCAACATTGGCGACAAGGTCACTTCAGTCGCCAACCTTTCCGATTTCACTTCCTATTGTCAAGCTGAGGTCTTATCGGGTATTATTGTTAGTTTTAATTAATTGGCCGATGGGTTAGACCCTTCAGGCCCCAACAGATACCTCATGTCTGCGCTCACAATACAAGTCGCCAACGCTAGACCTGTTTCTTCGGCAACTAACTGTACGAGGATAACCTTGGGCATTCCTACTCTTTCTTGATGACGTTTTCTTTTTAGTAATCTGATATAAAAAGTGCAATTTATCGCTTCACTTAGTGCCCTGCGTGGTGACTTTTGTTGTCTCACCTTCAACAGTAACTCTTTCGATACTCAAATAAAGATTGTAAACGATACAAATGAAAACAATTTACGCTCAGCAAGTATTGAGACTTACTGTAATGAAGTGTTATTAATTATGAGAATTCGCTTCACAGGTTGTGAACATAATCTATAAATACTACAATAATCACTCATTCGTTAAATTAAGCTATTGTTTCCCAAATAAAGGCATTTTATGGGTTATGCATTTATTTCTTATACTATTAGAACAATGAATTTGAAAAAAAAAGCAATTTACACAGATAGCTACATGCACCTATGATGATCAATTTAAAAGAGCACCCATAGGTTTTTCTTATTACTTTTAAATTTGTCGGATGTGGCAACTGTTCTAATATTGAGGTATAATTGTTTGAAATGTATTTAAGTTCGAATACAATTTTAAGTATTGTTGGACTATTGAGATTTCATTTATAAGATAGAATAGAAATGGAGAGTCTTAATGTGTTATTTAAACTCGTGATAACTTTATTTTTCAATTTGTTTAATCGCTCAACAGTAAATTTTTCAACATGCGGATTTATCAAATCGGAACCTACAGTATAAATTAGATTCCGAGCTACAACAAACATTCACACCCGTAATGGGATTGGAACCTATGAACTGTTGAACCAAAGGCAGCCAGCTCAGCATTTAATTTTTGAAAAATATATTTTAAGCCAAATCTGCTTACATTATTGCATTTCTTGAATGTGGAAAGTGTTCGCCCATATTTTGAATATACTAAGGTTCTATATCTCTAGCAAAGCAATGAAAACTTGAAATGTATGCAGGTACTTTTCAGAAAATAGGATTTAAGTAAATGACTAACGAGTCCCTTTCATTAAAATTAAAGAATTATTTTATCCAGACGAACTTAATAGTTACCATTCATAATCTTACTAAATAAGGTTTTTTTAAGAAATGAAAATAATAAGAATGCTGTAAAAAGTAGACGCTTTACACAAATCATTTTAGCAGAATCTGATTAAAAATTGCTAATGATGCACTGAAAGTTTTTAAGTCTTTATATATATATATATATATATATATATATATATATATATATATATATTCCACGGATATGAATAAAAATGATTTTAACGTTAGTACTGCTTCATAATTGTAGTTTTTATGATAAAGACTTGTAGATTATTGCTTTTAATGGAAAGCGAATACCTATTTTTCGTGAAAAATTGCTATTTTGCAAAATAACTATATTTGTTATTCAATGGGGCTTAGAACGCTTGAAAAACTCCTTTAGTTATAAAGTTCTATGGAACTGAAGTGCATTTCCAATCGTCAATGTATTGAGAAAACACGTTCACTGCCCTAGGTAAAAACGATGTTTTTTCAGAAATTGTAAAAAAAAAAGTAAATATTGTTATTTTAAAAAATGAAATTAAATAAAATTGTGAAAAAAGGAGCAATCTAAGAGCTTTTTTTTTCTTTTCTAAATCTAACGATTACGATTGCATATATGCAATTTTAAAAAAATTATAAGAACCAAAAATCCCTGTTCTTGTCAGCAATTGGAGTCCCAAAACAGATTATTACTTCGCTGCTCAAACAGCTTTACATTAAATTTAAACAATTGTTGATTACGGTTTAAATTAATATCAAATGAATTAAAATTTCGAAATGAAACATCACTTTATGAAAAATTGAATAATACTTGTTTCAATTTTATTTCGGGCAAAATCTGAGGACAAAGAAATTAAAGATTTCATTCATGTGAATAAAATTTTAACGATTTATTTATTGAGTGTATGATTTTTCAAGTATATCTTTCTTTCTCAATAAAAAAAGATTATAATGAATATAAATAATATTTTTGTTACATAGTTACATTATCCTGACCCATTTGAATAAATTTTAGTATATATTTCTGTTTACTGTCAATCATTTTTTTTAATAATTAGGAAAATAATTAACTGTCCTGACTTACATTATAATAAAAAATCATGTGTCAATACAAACCACATATGCTTATTTATTTTTATTTTTGAGTTGACTTTTTCTAATAATTAATTAATTTCCGTAAGTTATTTTTTAGTTAAAAGTGAATTCAAGTAAGGAATCGATAAGTTAAAAGTAGCATGAAGCAGAAAATTAGACTATTATTAACTGCTTACATGAAAGAAATATTGAAAGAAATATAGTTACGGTATTTTAAGTTACAGAAGATTGGATATTTTTTTAGTGGGGCCTAATTTAGCGGTAGAAATGCGTTATTTGGAATGGAAGATTTAAAGTCTGATTCAGCTCCTGAATTGAAACAGAGGAGAAGGATTTTGTACTTCTTCTTTCGTCATATACATCCTAGGTACAAGGGAATTTTCCAAGATTTTTTCCATTTTCTATGAAAAAGACATTGTGAAATAAATGCGCTGGAGACGCACAATAAAAGTAAACAGTATTGCTTCCAGAAACTGATTTTGAAAAAGGAATTACAAAATATTATTTTGTAATTCATTTTTTTAAATGTATGATTATATACATTGGATTAAAACTAAAAACTGTCCAAAAGTTATGTGCGAATAAAAAAAAAACTCGATTTGCAAGTTATAATTATCCTGGAAAATAAATAAACTGAAATCATCTAGAGTGATGAAGAAATTTCAATCTAGATGGCTTAAAATCAATTTAGTTGAATAGTAGGATCATATGGTCGTTTGATCGGCAAGTATCAGGTTTGATCCGGAGAATGATTAAACAGGAAAGGGATTTTGTGTTCCTACTTCCAGCATGCAAATTTTTAGGAGTAAGTATTGGGGAATTATAGAGGTT
>JAPDSC010057297.1:73119-113305 GCA_026290005.1 Latrodectus geometricus
TTTTGCTAGCCTCACCCCATTAAATTTAAAACTCACAAAAACTGTTTTTCATTACCTTTTCTATTTAAAAACTTGAAATGCTGATTTTGTTGTTTCATTTTACGTAACTTTCCATTTAATGCTCTACATTATGATTATGCAAAAATAATGTGAATGAATCATTTAAAAAAGAAATGATAAAATTAATCATCGTCATAAACTAATTTAATCGTCTATAATTTGAACTAAAGATACTCAACTAATAATATTAGTTTTTCAAGAAGATGAGAAATATCAGAAGAAAAAAATTTAAAACTATAAAGACAATTTAATTTCACCTAAGAAATAATATTTAATAATTTCTGACAATAACCAAAATAGACTTCAGGAATCTGGAGGATGAAAATGTCGCTCTCGTCTTCAGAAGGTAATTTGTACTTCAATAATCAAACCCAACCTAACCTCAGCATAGTACAATAATTACTTCACTTCTAAAACACTTCATTATAGTTCCTTTTATGGAATCTGCAATAATTGAAATTAGTAAATCAGGTATGCACAACCTTCACAGGATGGACAAGGCATACAGTCCATTTACAGGAATGACTGGGATGTTGAGGCCAATCTTCATAAATAAATATCAACACTTTACGTTTATGTATCGTGCAGTATAATTGTAACTAATAAAAACTGAATTAAGATAAGGATAACATCATATGTGTGCAATGTTTAATAACCAATTCTGCTTAGTGCACCGTATCAACAAAGTGAAGCACCGTTAATAGTAATTTTTTTTTAATACTTTAGTAAAAACTGAATCACATTATCAATTTTTATGTCAATTTTAGGAAATGTTAATGGACTGAAATCAGTTTCTGTAAAAGCTAAAAATGGAATCGATAAAAATTGAAAAGTAAAAAGGAAGTGATCCAAACGATGAATGATAATAAACATTTATATTTAGTGAAAATATTCTAAATAAATGAAGGAAATTAAGAATTTCAGTACTAGCAAGCAGGAAATAATTATTATTTGTTATTTTGGTGATGCAAAACGTCAAAAATACATATTTTCAATAACTTATTCTGAAAATGAATGTTTTTATTTAAATATCTTAGATCTGTATAAATTTATTTGATTGCAAAAAACTACTGTATTTGATACTGCGAAGGAGATAGTCTAACAGCCCAAGGACCTTGTAAAGTACTTAAACATTCATCAAAATTTTTTCTGATTTTTTATGGAGAATAAGTTGAATTCATGTGTTATAAGGGTTCAAATTAGGAAAATTCACTAACACCCAACTATAAAACTTCACACAATACAAGCAGAAGTGCAACTTCAATCTCGAATTGTTTAGTAATGGTTGGAATTGAAATTTGGTTTCAATCCAACCATTGAAATTCCAGCCAATGGAAAGAAAAATGGTTGGAATGGTTCAAAATGGAAAAATCTTCCATTTCGTGAAAAGTTTTGCTCAACCACTAACCTACTTTAAATCCTATTGATTTTATTTAAAAAAAAAAAAAAAAAAAAAAAAAAAAAAAAAAAAAAAACCTTTTTTGCATAAATTAAAAATATTAGAAAAAACTGAAACGTAAAGTGCGTATTTGCAAAAGTTAAAACAGAGATTTTAGTGGATTCAGATATAGTTGGCAATCTTAAAACATTACAATTTGTTGCTCTATTTATCGCTGCATTGTTTATTCCTTAACTTTGACATGTTTAGATACTTAATTTAAAATGTTTGTTGACATACATAAACACTGCCGAAAAAATTACTGCTTTTTTTTTTTTTTATAGTATAAAATTCCGTTGACAACAGAGTTACACAAAAGGAAAGAAAACCTATTTCTCTAAATTTAAATTTGGACGGATCAAAAATGTGAAAACAATTAATTTCATTTGAGTATTTTCAAGTTGTTCATCAACACTGTAAGAGAAAAGAATCACCAAAAAATTATATAATTTTATGTAACTCAAAAATTTGTGGATTCTTAAGAAAAGAACTGTAAAAGGAACTGAAATCAAATTTATTTTCTCTGAATGGTATTGTTTTCCTGGAAACTTTTACTTGATTTTTCTTTAATAAGAAAAGTTAATGAAATTTTTTCAACTTAAATGCCTTATGAACATATATCTGGATTGCAGGTTCATTGAAAAGGAACCTCACAATATTGTTCATTTACTTTATTCGTTTCTTTTCTTATTAAATATTTGACTAAGTCATTCAGATGGGCTGTTATTTTGGTTAGAATTTGCCAAATCACATCATTTGGAAGAGAAACGGTTAATACTCTAGTCTGTATTTTTCCTACGGAAATAAAATTTTTCTACAATTGAATAAGAAAATTTTTTTCTGTTTTCCATGGCTCACCCATTGTATTTCAGATGACATCTGAAATCACAATACCATGCATCTACATACTCTAATATCTTCTTAAATAGTCTATAATTTAAATTATACTAAAGGAATGAAAGTAGTTGCATCAGTTGATATTATGAATAAACCTATCATATTTTACTGCTCACAATTTGTTGCATTCTATGTAATAACGCAAGGGTAACCCATTAAATTTTTCCTTCGATCATTCAAATGCTTTTTAAAAACTCACTGAGCTCTATTTTCAACTTCAGCCATAGTTGAAATGTCATCGATTGTGACATTCACTATTTTACTTACATTAAAATTATATACGGAATGCAAATTTAAAATGAACTATAAAATAGTGGCACTAGTTGATCTACCTTTTAATTACCATTTTTTACATAAGTTCTAAAATTATCTTCATACATTTTTCAAAGAAATAACAGAGTTGGACAGTTTAGTAATGCTTGTTCATTCATCAGCTGCGAAAAAAAATACTTTTTGGGGGTATAATCAATCTGTAGTTGCAAACATTATAACTCGTGAAACGATGATTTATAAACTCGTGAAACTATGATTTATAAACTCGTTAAACTATGATAAACGATTGATTTCATACCTGATTTATTAATGATGCCAGTCTTGAATTCGAGAGGACATAATTGATATGTATTACTATTGTGATGGGACAAATACATTTTTTCTTTTCTGTAGCTTATTCTAAAAGGCAAGTCAAGTCGACTCACTATTTTTATAAGGTTTAGACTCTCCACATTCGGCTCTAAGGCATCCTTAAGCTAAATAATCAACAATTATCAAAGTTTGTTAATACCTATTCTATTCGTAAATTTGTAAAATTTTTTAGTTGCACTACTAAATGCAAGAGTAATATCTGTACACACTCATAAAGAAATTCATAGAATATTAATCAAGAAAGAATATGTGTGTATTTTAGACCATATGCAGTCAATTTCAGAGGCTTGGTGAGTTTGGTTTACCCAATTTAAAGGTGTTAAAGCACTCACTAGGAAACTATAATTGAATAGTCGATATGAATGAATATAGAATTCGATATATAGAATTTATATCGATTATAACGTTTTTAACACCCATTAATAATCACTTAATTACACTTTCATAAAAAAAAATTCCTCCGTTGTTATATCTCCCACCGATCTTGTGATATCATTGTATGACTGATGAAATAGAAGATTTTAAAGTTATTTCGAAATATATAAAAAATCTATGAAAATAATTTATCTGACATGTGTGTGTATTTATTTACTTTCCTCATTAAAAATTTATTTTCTTTTTTGTTAAATAAAGTACATTATGTTGAATTTCTTAAATTTAATATTGCATTTAATTTAAATAAGATTTTTGTACATTTTAAGTAATTGTTAATTTTACACGTGTGTATTCAAGCAAACAATACAAGATTCTATTTCACTGTCTCACAGAAAACAACTCTGAATGTATGACGACACAAATTACGTCTAACTGTCATCAGGTAAACAAAATATTTTTCAAAGGTCACCTCTGGCAAATTAATGGGAAGAAAAAAGTGCCAAACCACATGGCAGTATAACATTATAACCATAATGTAAATATATTTTATAGTCTCTCTTTTTCGCTCAAATATTTCCGTCCACTTCTTCTCACAATTTCCATCTTCAACAAACAAATTAAATAAAGGCAGATAAAAAAAAATCTTTGACGAGATACCCAGAAAAAAAAATCCAATTTCCAAAAGACCTTGAAGAATTAAGAAATCTTTATTATATGTGAGCATCATTGTCGTTGGAAAAAATAAATCTTATTACATCGGGCGTTCTGGTTTTTCTCTGCTCTGATGTAATGGTTACTCAGTACCTGCTTTCTCAAATATTTACTATGATGTAAGTCCGATTGCGGCCCTTTCGTAAACACGGTGCGAAGGACAAGCGGTCAGTGTCATTGGGTCAATCGATGAAAGTGTGCAACGGGAGGAGGTCAAGTCTGTGTAAATCCTAGAAGAACACGTGGGAATCTTTATTTTTTTCTAATTTTTTAAGCATAGCATGGCCTTGACACTTCTTTTGGTTGGATTTCGTTGTTTTCAGTTTCTAACCCTTCTGGCCTACCCCTTTAGGGTATTTTCGAAAGCAATTCATACCAACGTATTTTTTTTTTTTTAAAGTGACATAAATGTCTTGGAACAATAAAATGATCTACTTTGATGTGATGGTAAATGATTTTATTTATTTACTTTCCATATAATTATAAAAAAATATGAAATTTTAAAGTTAAATTTATTATTGAATCATTTTGTAGTAAAGAATATTCCGCAAAAGTCAAATAAAATTATTTATATTTTATTAATTAATAGTTCTCCAAAAATTTGTCAAATAAAGTATGATTTAAAAATCCATTAAAAATTTTGACTTTGCACAGAAGCTATTTTAATTTTTGAAATTTATTCTGATAACAATATTAATAGAATTTCGCTTCCAAGACGTTTTACACACCTAGACAGAGCCCGTGTTCACGTTTGCATGGGAGGAAAAAGTAAAATTTACACACATCTACTCACGCAGAAACAGAAATGCTGTATCTGTCATTCTTTCATTAATAAAGATTAGGGCCGAATCTAGAGTTTTCATTCCAAAGAACTCGATCATCCCTAAACCACGTTAAGCATTGTAAAATTCAGCATTTTTTCTTCCTTTTTTGAATTATCTTTGTTTCTGAGTAACTATTTTAAAAAATTGAAGCTGGAAAATACAATCTTAACATTTTGAAATAATGTGAAAAAGTCGATTCTTTAGTAAGCATCCACTTCTTCAAACTTCAACAGCGTGGTGGTCTAGTAATCACATTACAATCTTCGGAGTAAAAGGTTCTGAGTTTGATCCCAACTCCTGATAAGTAATGGGAGAAGGATATTGCGTTTATGCTCTCTTCAAGTTGACACACTGATTGGCACTTTCTTTTCCAAAATTCACACCATATTAGAATAGGAATATTAGATTCTATAGCATAAGCTTTTCAAGGTGAATAGACTCAGGGATCAAACCTTCAAACTTCTGTGTACTAGAGAATTACATTTCTCTTCACAAAGTTAACACACAATATCCTCAAAATAACTGTTAAATAATTGTAAAGTGACTTTCTAAATATGCATACAAATAAGGCAATGAAATAAAAAAGTATTTAAAAAAAATTCAGATTTTTTTCTTACGATTGAAACTCGATTAATAGTACGCGTGATATATCTTTATGAAAAATAAATCAAAGTTTATATTTAATGTGAGTTCTTGCATTAAATTCTCTAGCGGTTAGCGTAACTGACTACGGATGGGGAGGACCTGGGTTCGAATCCCGGCTCGGGCATGGATGTACTTGTACTTTCTCTTTTTCTGTGTTACTTGTCCATTCCTTCGATGAATGTGGCCTGCCCTATAAGCGGGTTTGTGGTGGTGTGGCGTGGGGGATGCTACTCGTAACTCCGTGACTTGGTTTACAGGTGCCCACCGGGCAACGATAAAATGAGTAGTAGTTTCTGGCCTTGTGGGGCTAATGGGCTAATGTACTATACTTGCTCAAGAATGAACGCCATTAGAAACAAAAAAAAACATTAAATGTTTTTTAATAGGAGAATTTTTTTTACTTTATTTTGCCTTTTATTCTAATTTTTCCTTATTATAAATATACAAAATTATTTATTTATAAAATAAATATATAGAATTTTGTATTCATTTATAATTTTACATCACAAGCTAAGTACTTAAATATGTTATCAAATATGCCTTAAGATAAATCAATTCCATATTAAAGGCATCTTGAGCAGTTAATTTCTTTTATCCTTCCGTTTTGAATTTTTACTTTCAATATCCTCAACCTCTAGTTGTACAATCTTTGATTTCCTTCAAATGGGTCTGGGTTCGAATACAAAAAGCAGGAAAACTATAGGTGTTGATATATAAAATACCTATGCTTTTTCATATGTTAATGATAATATGCATATTTCCTTTCAGATAACTTCTGGACATGTATTCCTTTCTCTGCAAATATAATACTATTAGAAAAAATTATTTACTATACACTGAATAGGAAACAGAAAATAAATTCCTACTTAAAAATTATTCTTGCTTTTCATTTAATTGATGAAAATTCAGGTAAAATAATCACTTATATTTTCTGTTTCAAAAATGCAATTTTAAAAATACATTTTTCCTATTTGTTTCCTATATTGTAAGTCATTTTACCCTTTTTTTTTTTAAGTACTCGTCATATTAATTATACATCTGTTTGGTTTGGAACCAGTCCCACTGTTAAGTCATCTTTGTCCTATTTGATTTATGAAAGTTCTTTTTCATTTTCACATTCATTTAGAGCTCAATCATTTAATTGACGATATTTCTCACAAATCACGTCTAACTCCAGATACATAGTCTTGAAATGAAATTTCGAGTTGTAGGTTTCTTTGTCGAAGTAAATGGATGAGTAAATAAACATCATTCAAGTTGTCAAATAAATATCCTTTGCTTTCTTCAACTCCTGCTGTCTGGTCAAAAACGCCTACATGCCAAAATGGCCTAGATATCTCCCCTCCCCCAACATCATATCAAATGCATTGCGCCGGGAATGTAAATTTCGGTAAAACTATACTTTAGGGTGCCCATTGGCGAGCTTGGTGTTTTTTTTATTTTTTTTTGGCGCCATTCCTGTTTGTGCCGGTAACAGTGCAAACAGGTAACCAATCAGAGCCTCAACTGGATCTAAATCAATCAGAACACGGGTCGGTTTTGCCCAGCTTTGCGATCATTGACGATCAAAACTTAGCGAGAATCAAAGGGGCATCCTAAAGTATAGACTAACCTAAATTTCATGAGGCACCTCCAAACCATGATCATTCTTTGTAAATGTACCTAATTATATTTGCACTTAAAGCTTCGATTATACTATATTTCATGGGCTGTATTTTATGGGAGTTAGATTAGTTGTGAGAAATATCACACGAATTACTTTAAAAAATCCTGCTTTTTAACATCAGCGATACAGCAAGTTATTCACATTTC
Source organism: Latrodectus geometricus (assembly GCA_026290005.1). Classification (NCBI taxonomy): domain Eukaryota; kingdom Metazoa; phylum Arthropoda; class Arachnida; order Araneae; family Theridiidae; genus Latrodectus; species Latrodectus geometricus. Next base: position 80,527 of record JAPDSC010057297.1, read on the forward strand.
AAAATATTTACGATTCTCCAGTAAAAATTCTGAATATTTTTACCGCATTTTCTTTTTAATTTTGAAAATTGATAAGCGTCTAACAAATGTTTCAGTTTTAATCTTTTTTAATCAATTTTAATCTTTCGTGAACTCGTTCGACTTCACTCTACTTCGATTTAATTACATCCTGGTTAACTGTAGTTTAACAAACTTTTCACGGTTTACTTCAGTTGTCACGAGAAACCACGTCACGTGTTTGTCGAACAATGCCATTTGATAATTCATTGGGTTTTATCAAGAAAACGGGAGCACATCAAGCAGTAAAGAACACTAAACATGAGCAAAGAATAAAACGGGACATTGTTAATAAAAGAATACTTGTTTCCCTGTAGGGGTTTATTAACCAGTTTAAGTCTGATACAGTCTCATTTATACGATTTGCTTCCTGAAAAATCAATGGGTTCATCAACTTCTATGACTTGTTTCATTTTCATTTGATTATACCTTTTGTGAAAGAGAGAGTAAGAGAAATTAGTAGGTAAAAAATTAACCTGAATGAAATGAAAATAATAGCAATTGAGAACGCAAAACACAAAAAATATTCTTTCAGCTTGTTGTGAAATGGATTTTTTTTAAAGTGCTGGGTATAATTAATTTTCAACGATAGTGTTTGTATTCAACAGCTTCCAAAGTGGAAACGGGACAATTTTCCAAATGCACACCCTGACAAATGTGCAAATAAATGCAACACCCATTTCTCGTTGCTCAGTAATAGCTTGATAGAACTACAGACTTTTTATGATTTGAATGACGTGATCCTACTACTGGGACACGATGAACAAATTCTCGTGAATATCATAAAATCTCAAATTAGTTCCATGATGATCAGGAACGCAAATTAAGTACAGGAATAGCGAAAATTAAAATGCAACAATGAAATGGAATGATAAACTTAGCTCAAGATTGAATTCCTTGCGAGACATTTTAATTTCTTAATATGGCACAACCAGGTAACCAATCCTATTATAAAGCACTTTTTAAGTTTTCTTATAGACAGACTGAGTAGGTATACTCTTATTTACGCAATGAGTTTAAATTTTGATTATTTGCATGCCATATTTTTTTTTGTTTCTAATGGCGGGCACCCTTGAGCAAGTGAGTACATTAGCCCATTTGCCACAACAAGGCCGGAAACTGCTACTCATTTTATCGTTACCCGGTGAGCACCTGTGAACCAAGTCACGGACATAGGATCGCCCACGCCACAAACCCGTTTATAGGGCGGGCCACATTCATCCATCATCTGAGGAAAGGACAAAAAACAGAGAGAGAGAAAGAAAGTACATCCGTGTCCGAGCCGGGATTCGAACCCAGGTCCTCCCCACCCGTAGTCAGTTAAGCTAACCAACAGACAGGTTGGGCGGCTTAATTTGCATGCCATATTATTTGTAAAAAATTTATCTTTTTTACCCATCACGATTTTAGTTAATGGTCGGTACTATATATTCATATAACAGATTATTCATACTAACATATATAATAAATTAGGATAGATAATTGTGATATATTTCCTCCTGCCTATGCCTGAAGATTAATGAACCTCACCACATCCAACTACATCCTTCTGTAAAAACATCAATTAACGGGGTCGACGTCTGATCACCTCTTCAAGTCTGATACTAAACAGAAGTAGGCTAGGCAGTTTTTAGTGTGCACAAGCCCTATCAGCACTATCGTCTTCAGCTGAGTCAACCAAACTAGCATCTGAATGATTAAAAAAACTGTGTTTTAATTCATCAATTCATGTGTTCATTTATTGTTCGTAAATGTAATAATTCGGAATCTATTTTCAGTTATAGTTCAACGGTGAACTGAGTCTCGTATGCTAAAAGTGACCATAGACTGACATAGCGAATCAGATAAACTAGATCAGGTATTGAACCCGTTTCTTTCGGATTGAGAACGATGCATGTCGCCATCAGTTTACCATGGCAGTGTACACTAGATTACTTAAAAATCAGAGAATTTGAGCCGCTTATTATCAATGAGAAAATGAACAACCTAAAAAACACATACCAACATAATATTCTCAATTTATTGCTTAAAATATTCCTAACATCTGTGGATTCTATTTCAAATCACAGAAGAATGGTTTTTAATATTGTTAATGCATTGTATTGCTTCAATGCATTGGTGTTTTAAATTACCGTCGATTGTTTTTGAAAGATTTCACTACAAACTGTTATCAATAACCATATATGCATATGAGAAGTACTGTGTTAAATTATAAATTACAAAGATTTTCTAGCACAAATAATTAACATTAATCTTTATTCATTTTCTCTTATTCGTTTCTCCCTCTTATATCAATGTAGTATCTTAATTATAACCTTAAGCTCTGCTGTAATATGTTGAAAATTTATTATTGGGGGCTATATCCATTCTTAAATTCCCTTAAAAATATTAAGTGCTGTAAATAAAAAATGATTTAAAAAATGTTATTATCAAAGAGTGTGATTTCAGAAAATTGGCTCTTAAAGTCAGAAAGTTCTTATGTTCTAAATCAACTATTCTCGAAATTTTCATGCCATGCAGAAATATCACGTTTTGTATAGAACTCTACTATTATATTATGTAACATTTCTTTATCCAGTTTGTAGATTCAACATGATGATAATATACAAATCCTAATAATTTAACTTATGTTATTATTGCAAGAATTATTTCACTCTTAACTAAATTGTCCTTCGTAATAATGGTCAATAACTTAAGCTCAAGGTCTGACAGAAATAATAATTATTATTTTACTATTAGAAAGAGAAAAAAATGGAATTTGTTCATTCATAAAAAGAGGTATAGAGAAATAATTGGCTTCCAGTATTTAATGTTCTTTTATCAGCATAAAAAGTTGCTACATAATTATAAACATTACTTTTTGGTTGGGAAAAAAGTAATCCATTATTTTTTCGGTAAACGTCTGTAGTGATCGATATCTCGTGAGGTATCTATCAAACAATTTCAGATTTATGCTCGTTGGAAAACTGACATTTGACACTAAAATATCCTCTTGCGGTTTTTTGTTTGATTAATTCAGTTACGAGTACGAGGTTTTAAAAATGGAAGACAACAAACGGAAAATTCGATACAGTTTCGTTTTTCTCTTGTAACAGCGAAAAAGATTGCCAGGTGGCTAAAATTGTGAAAGGTGTTTATCGTCTTATATAAGACTGTAACAACCATTTACGTACAATTTTTTTTCGTCGATTCCGTTCGGGTATTTTTGATGTTAGAGATGCACCTCTCATGTGGATACAGCATCGTCGAAAATGTCTATAAAATATCAAAAATGGTCGAAGTTGACCGCAAGTCAGCAGGAGTAACGCGCAAGACCTAAAAATCTACATGAAAGCTGTTCTAAATCTTTTTACTAAGCGAATCCAAAAGAAGTTACATAATGTTCACGTGAAAATAATGGATTTCTTTTTTCCCAACCTAATATTTTACTAACTAAGGAGTGTTCTTTTTTCTTGGAAAGAACTATACATACAAACGCGATGGTATCTGGTAAATACATAGCGCAATAATTTTCACGTTTTTTTTTTTTTTTTAAATAATTTCTAATATTTAGACATTAGTTGTTTTTCGCCTAATAGTTATTTTTTGGCTCTTTGAGGCTAATTACATTGTGTCTATCACATAATGTGGAACTTTGAATTACTATAAACACCCACACCCTCGAAGTGGGATTCGAACTCACGAATTGATGAACTAAAAACCAGAGTGCGAACTATTCTGTCATCTCACCTGATATACGATATCTATAGTGACTTTATTCTAACATTCAAATGTTTAATTTAAATTTATGCAATTATTATAAATAATTTTGTTAAGCCTTACTCTTATCACTGAAATATAAATAAATATATAAAGGAAAAGATAAATATGTAGGTAAATATGTATATACTATTATATATATATATATATATGTATGTTTTCTTAATAAGTCTATTATATATTTTCTCTTGTCACAATTATGACTTTTAGAAGCAATAAACGCTGCTCTGTATTTTCTATACATAGTGGTGTATGTATGTTTACCTATTACACATTTTCTTCTCTGTCTTAGTCATAGTCATATTTGAATTGTATGAGGAGATTCGGTTTTTCTAATTTTAACCAATAAATTTTCAGACAATTAACTGGTTTCCTTATAAATTTATTTATTTTTGTTTTTTTTATCGTGGGTAGATTTTTCTGAAACACTTATAGAGAAAAAAATCTGATGTGTATCATTTGAACCATAGAAAACGGTGCTCTCTTTTTATAGGTTCTTATTATGTTGTAAGAATCAACTGTTTAAAAAAAATTTTTATTTTTGGTTGAGATTTATAGCAGCAAATTGTGAATCATTTATCAAGTTTCTGTGTTCACTTGTAAGATATTTCATTTTGTTTAATTCAGTTTGTATTTCTATACTTTGAAGCAATTCCAATAATCTTGAAAGATTTTTAATAATTCTGTTTTGCCCGGTATGATAAATTTGGATTAATTATTATTTTTTACAGAAATCTCTATATATTTACTAGACATGAAGAAATTTCTTGAGGTCTGCGATATATTTCACTTTCCGACCAAATGAACAAGTGACTTGTATTTTCAATAAGATCATGACACACGAAATGTTTAACATACAGATTTCCCTTATTGTAAGCTACCGATGTAGTCAATTTTGTAAACGACAAAGTATTTTTCAAAGATTTTATTTCCTGGAACCATGATAACCAATCAACAGTGAGACTTCTTCTTTATTTTAAGGATACTTATCAGATAGATGACTATATTTGTTCGTACAGTCGTCTATCTGATACGTATCATTAAAATATATTTTTTGCAAACCAAAATATCATGTTTTATACTTCTTCGAAAATAATACCTGAAAAAGCGTGACTTTCGAATTTCACTGTTATCTATCTGGCGGCTTTTATTTATTAATTTTTTATTTTAATACATCCTCTTAAAAATATTTGAGTCTCTAATTAACAAAAGGCCTCCATGGAAGCTTTTTTTTTTATTTAAATTTATATTTTATCGCTCCTCTGACGACATCGATATGGTAAATTTAAGAAAACTTCTGGTGTTACGAATGTTTTTTTTTTCCGGTATTTTCGGAAAGACTTTAAAACCGGTATTAAATTTTTCCGGTTCACTTCTATTTCTGTATCTTAAATTTTTATTCATTTATGCTTTTAGACATTTTGGTACTTTTAATAAAATTGAAATTTCTTTTTCGTTCAATTAAATTATTTACTGGAATTTTTCCATTGTTGTGCTGATATGACGAATCCGATTAAATACGAATCGTTTTCTAGAGCTCAGATTTCTGCCCCAATAAATTGTTTTAATGAACTATTCACACTATTTTCCCTTTTTGAATAATTTTTATTAAAATTTTCCATTTTAAAATCTAACCTAGTTTAATTTTTTTCTTAAAAAACAACACTAAAATGGAAATTTATAGGTGCTTGCTTCTATTACAATTCCAATACAATTGGTTTATAATTTAGATTTCTCAGATTTGGTGCGTGTGGCATGACGTGGTTTTCTGACTGAGGCAGTGAAACTAAACAAACAACTTTCAGATAACTCCATAGGAGAGGGAAAACAGTGGATTAATTTTAGTTGTCCTTTTACGATTACTTTTACACATGAAGGCTAACTTGCCCATGTTGAATAACAGAAAATAAACGTGTTGATTTTTTGCCTTCTGACTGCAAATCTGTCGTGGTGGGTGCTTGGAAGATTTTTGGATTTTCTGCCTTACAATACAAAAATATGGCCCATTATCTATAAAAGTTCTTCTTTTAAGGGAAATACATCCAAACTGTAAAGATAAATGTTGAATTTTATTAAATTTGACTAGTTTTTATTTCATCTAAAAATAAGAAGGTATTACTATTTTGTTTTTCAAAGAAAAAAGGTGCATTACGCAAACGAATATGCGTAATATGAACTCAAAATGAAAGTGTATGTCAAAGAAAGTATGTGGAATTGAAACTTGCAATTCGTGAACAAAACAACATTTAAAGTAGCAATCGTCTTCATCTAATGTCAATTTTCAGGAATTCATGCCGTCAAAATCTTATGGGAGCTTTTTCATGCAATATAAAAAGCAATCTCGGAGATAGGAATACGAAAAACTATAATAAGTAATTATAACTTGGCGATAATATTGGCGTCTTTTTTATTGCAGTGGCTATGAAAGTCAAATAGTATTAATCTGACATAAGATCTCATTCCATTTTTCTCCTATATATATATGCTCATTTTTACGAATACTCACGAATTTGCAAATGATGATAGATAATACTCCCTAACATGGTCCTTATAGGTGCAATGATAACTTTAATTACCTGTTACTCACTAAAATTTTGATTTTTTTTTTCCGAATTTATTTCTATGTTTTTTTTTTATTTGAGTTCATTATTTTTATTATCTATTTTATTTTATGGCTAAAAAAATTGAATTGACGTATTATAATAAATCCTTGAATTGTAGATAACTAATTCCACTTAAGTGTTGGAATTCTGGATCCTTTTTTTGCTGCAATTATTATAGAAATTCCTCCGAATTATTTATCCCAAGTATCAGATTATAATAAACAGTTTCAATTGCAAGCATTTTTAAGTAATTTAGCAAGGAAATGAAATTGACATTCTAGGTGCAATCCTTATAAAATTGACATTCTAGGTGCAAATACTTGTCAAGATATGCTCCTAATTAATAATGTTGAGGTAAAAAATTATGTAAGTCATTTTGATATGCGAGCTTCATTAAAGATATTTCCGTAATTGAAGAAAGCCAAGAATAAAAAATAAATCCTAGAGACATGAGTTACTCATCCATGAGCGCATTACTACTCAAAATTTATATTAGGACTTTAAATATGGACTCGGATTTAATTGGCCCATAAGAAGTATTAGATTATTAAATGATAGAGAACGTAAGGAATGAGAATGAAAAAGAACTTTCAGCAATCAAACAAAAAGATAAGATTTTACTTCTGTGACCATCTTCAAAACAAACAAATAACAGGATACTTTTCTAAAAGGGGTGAAAAAAAAAAAAACAGTAAAATGTTTTCTTACATCAGAAAAAAATGGAAAAAATTTGTTTTTAAAAACACAGTTTTGAAACAAAAAATATTGCCTGATTTTTTCATTAACTCATCAATTAAATGAAGGTAAGAAATTTTTTTATAAGTAAGAATTTTATTTTGTAAGTAAGTATTTTGTATTAAGTAAGAAAATTTATTGTGTTCTGGTTAATAATGAACCGTAAATGATGCTATGCTATTTCAGCTTGTAAGAAGTATTGAATTGGATCAAGGAACTTTTGATCTAATTAAAAATTTCTAACAAATTTTTAAAAACATCCTTGTATGTTTTTTTATCATTTTCATTTCGTATAAGAGCACTAGAAGCGGTATTATTTGCCTATTTCTCATTGTTATGGAATGCATTTGAAAGACATTTGTAGTAGACATTCCAGAAAAAATTTCTTTTAAAATAAATTATTATGAAATAGTGTAAATTAAACACTTAAATTAGAAAAGTATAATTAAAAAATTTATATTATTTGAATAATTAATGTAAATATTTAAGAAAAGCATTAAAAAACTACAATAAATTAATCAGCATTTATTTCAAAAGGTAAGAATATGTTTATAAAAGTTTTAAAAAAGGTTAAGAAAATTATTCATACTGTCAAAGTGCAAGTATACATCAACTTTGTAAATGATCTTTTATTAAAAAAATTTCATAAAATCTCTTTGAGAATACCCTAAATTTGCCATTATTACAAATAGTGAAATATTGAAAAAAATCGTAAATTAGCAGTGATTGCAAATAATAAAAATAAAAATTATTAAATTATAGCAAGTAGGAAAAAAGTTTATTTTTAATCATTTCTCTGATTTTATATAGTATTTAATATGTTTAATTTCAATTTCTTGAAAACTTATTTATTTTTATCATCTTAAAATTGTAAATATCATTGCGGAAGAATTGACTTTTAATGAAAATTCTTGACGAAAATTATAAGAAAATTGAATTTTTCTTTTACATTAACATTATTATATATTTAAATTACATTTTAATATTACATTACTGTTTAAATTATTTTTAAAATGTATTACATTTTAATTAATATACATTTTAAGATATGAAGATAAAGTTCTTAGTCATAATATATTCTTAATAATAATCTTTCTATGTATAATATAATTATTATTGGGTTGATGTCGCAAACTCTTCAGTATTTGCAAACATTCTAAAAAATTAAAACTATCACAAAACTATTTATGACTTTTGGTACCAATAAGGAATATATTTTGCTTAATTCCGTAGTTAATTTTCAAGTCGGTAGATGGCACTACTAACGTATTATAAAAATAATTTCAAAATATTTTCTATTATTTTTTTATAATTTTATATTTATTTATATAATATTTTTTATAATTTAAACATAAGCTTCCCTAATATCCAGCAGCATAGCAAGAAATTATTCGTTTTTATTAGTAATAAATATATTCCTTATTGGTACCAAAATTCCTATAACTATTTATGACTTTTGGTACCAATAAGCAATATATTTTGCTTAATTGCGTAGTTAATTTTCATGTCGATAGATGGCACCACTAATGTATTATAAAAATAATTTCAAAATATTTTATATTATTTTTTATAATTTTATATTTATTTATTTAATATTTTTTATAATTTAAACAAAAGCTTCCCAAATGTCAAGCAGCATCACAAGAAAGTATTCGTTTTTATTACACGATCATCACTATTCTTTCTCAAGATACTTTGATAATATTTCTAGAAATGTGACGAATTCTGCGAGTGGGGCGATGAATTTTCAAATTCAAAATACCCCAGAAATATTTAAGTGTTAACGCCATTTGAAGGGTTCACAAGATGCTGTTGGTGATTGACAATACATAGATCATATTTTAATCTATCTAACCCCTTATAAGGAGACGATTTTTTTCACTCTTATGATTATTGACACTGATATTACTTCGCGCTGTATTACTGTCCGAAACCGTGCAATATTTCTACTGCAACATTTTTTATCCCATAAATACATTTGGAAGCTTAGAGCTTTTTAAGAGACTGATATGTTTGGCAATCAGTCTCTTGGGTATTTTGAACTTGACATTTCAAATTATTACTATGATCTGATCCCAATAATAAAAGGAAGATAAAGGATTAATTTGTTAAATCCTTCATTTTCTTTTCTTTCTTAAAAAGAGGAATTTTAGCTCAATAATAATCAATAATTTTAATTTCTATGTATTAATAGATGCTCTTTTTTAGGAAATGATAGTAAAGTTTAAATAATTCTAAAAATTGAAAACTTGTCAAAAATAAAAATAATTGTTAAACCTAAAAACTTTTTTTTATTTAACTGTTTTCATAAATAAAGTATTATTACAAAAAAATATTATTTAATTACCATAGTATGCAAAATCAAAATGTATATTTAAAGACAATTATTATTTTTTTTTTAGTGATCTAAAACCTGGCAAATTAATCTATTTTTTTCTGTTTCAAAACAACATTTTTAAAAGCACTTTTTTGCACTTTTATATTCCTTATGTTTTTATTTATTTAATAACGGGATACATTTTACGTGTAAATTACATCTGAGTCTACATATGAAAAGTCCTAAAATAAAATTTCGGTTAGCAGTAGGTGAATATCTTTTTCGAAATTAATTGAAATCATCAGGTAAACGTTCTTGGCTGTTTTTAGTTACGACGGTTTCCTTAATGAAGCTTGCATAGCAAGATGATGACATTTACAATCCTTCAATCAAAACATTACTCAACTAACTCTAAAATAATAAAAAAAAATTTTATATGTGTAAAAAAATGCATCATAAAACAGAAGATACGTGAAAAGGAATTCGCAAAGAAAAGATTTTTCAAAATTTTAGTTGATAAATGAAATTAAAATTATCATTCCATCTATGGGATCATGTTAAGAACCAGTCCCTAGTTCTTAACTTCATAAAAACGAGTGTCTACAATATTAAATAAAAGATTAAATATTGGGTTATTATATTGCTTAATAAATGACAGCTCTAACGTTACATCCTTTAACACCTTATTGTGTAAATTTACCTTTTAAAATGAAATACATAAAATGTAATCGTTAACAAATTGGTATTTTTTTAATTTTGCAATAAACATACAAGTATAAATGTTTAAATGAAAGCTAAATTGTGTTGAATGTCTTCCATGACTAAAAACATTAATTCTTATGACTCATATGAAAAACACAAATAATATCTTCTATAATTAATTTAATGTAGTGATTATTGTAGTTAAAATTTTGTTGTAATTTTTCAATTGTTTAAAAAAATTATTTCAATTATAATTTTTTAAAAATGTTAAGAACTTTGAAAAGTAACAATTTTATTTTCTAATCGTAATTCATTTTGTGAAAAATTTCGGAAAATATTTCACAGATACTGGCAGTTTATTCATTTTTTTTTCGACTTTTATTATATAAGAAAACTTATAATTGAACATTCATTTACTGTTTCTACTTTGCTTTCTACATGAATAAACAATTATTCTGAAGAGAAATTATAAATTATTTTGATAAAAAATTATTAAGTTATTTTTATCAAATATTTGCTAAATCTCATAGAAACCTTTAACACTAACAGAAAATATTTTTTTAAGAGATATGAATTGCTCGAAATCAAAGAAAATAATATTTGGTGAAGCATTATTTATTCACATAATTGCACATTTTTAAATTAAAACATTTTGCAGTGCTGCCATCTATACAAATCAAAATCAAGATGAAACCTGTTACTTTTATACTAGAATTAATTTTTTTTAAGTATATTATATAAAATAATCTTCTAAGAAAAAATTTCCACGCTAATTTTATTTATATAGTTCATCTTTGAAAAGAAACGAAGAGACTTAGAATAACTTTTTAAGTAGATTTTTGAGCATTTTATACACAGATTTTTAATTCTTAAGGCGGATTAACCGCCTTAAGAATTAAAAAAATCTTTATTATTATACTCTTTATTTATTGTTATAATTTTATATTATTTTATTATTATTATTATATTCTATTATTTATTATTATATTATTAAATTAAAAATCTAAGAATTAAGAAATGGTTCGTCTACGAGCGTATTTCATTCCCTTTTATTTAGAAATGTACTTTTAAAAGTTACAGTTAATGTAGTGACATTTTTTTAAATAAAACCGATTGTTGAATCAAATTTAATGATAAAGATAACTTTTTTAGAAATATTTTAAACAAGTTTAATTGTTTTATATGCTTCGGTAAACATAATAAGACAAAATCTAAACAGTGAAAAAGTAAACTAACAGATGAAATTTCTAGAAAATAAAACTGAAAAAATATTTAAACTTATATAGTCTCATTTCTTAAATCTTTTTCGTAAACCATTTTGCAATGTAATATCAATATTTTCTTTTTTTTTTTTTTTTTTTCAAAAAAGAAAAAGAAATTTTGGTTAAAAATGCTGCCTTGTTTATTACAAAATTGTTCTTTTAGTCAGTAGAGAGATTCACCCCTTACGGTTGCAAAAGGGGGACTACTACGATAATTCTCTCTTTCCCAAAGGTGAAAATGAGCGTAATAAAAAATAAAGCTACCTCATTTGATCGTTCGTTTTAGAACTCGCAAACCATTTAAGTTACATTGTACCGGTATATGCAAATCTCTAACTATTTTATAAAACCACAAAGTATCTTCATTATATAATGTATATAGTGAAATATCCATGCAATCATACATGCATGCATGCATACATACATTTATATGCATATATATAAATATATATAACATTCAAACCAAGGCCGTGGTGTCCTGGTTGGTTAGGGTGTCGTCTCGTTACCAAAAGATTCCCGGCTTATCCGAAGATCCGTGATGTTCACTAATGGCGACTGGGGCATGCAAAATATGGAACAAGGAGGTCACAATGTCCTCCTTGTTCCATTTCCTTTGGGGTGGCTGGAGTCAAGCTTGAGTCTTCACTGGCTTCAATCTCTAAATTGGAATATTCAGATAGTGCTGCCATCTATGAGCCAAAAGTCGTACTTCCACCTTCGTATTAGGGTGCTCTATTCAAAAACGGAAGACGCTCTCTCCTCTGACTTCATTCGCCTAGTCTCTTGACGGGTGGGCTTGGCGATGCCAATTGTCATTAGTAACAACAACAATCAAATTAACTCTCGGTATTTTAAAAAAATCCTCCTGGTAGTTAAAGTGAATTTCAAACTAATTATACAGATGGTTACCAAGCGATAGAAGCACTTCTAAATAAAATGACAAATCTCCTTCGTATGTATTATAATAGCTACTTTTTTTTAGTGTGTATTATAGTAATATGAAGTAACATATATAACGTTGCATACTTCTTGTATTTTTATCAAAAGCTTGAAATAACAGATCATAGATTTAAAAAGAGGTCAAACTATCGTAACCCGGTTAGCTGGAGCAACTCTAATTACAAACTCTCAACTTGTATGCATTATTAGAATTATAGTTCTAGAGTTATGACAGCTGCTTGGCAAAGCAATAGTGGGCGGAAGGAAAATCTGAGTAAAAGAGACGAATGAATATTGATGCAAATTTGTACTGTCTAAAAAGAAAATAACTGATGGACCTATGGTAATGAATAGGATATATATAATAACAATAACTGGTAATGAATAGGATATTTACCGCTGAAAAATAATGCCCAAGATATTTGTCACAGATGGCAATCGCAAACGTCGTCTATAGTGGTGCCACAACCACTTAACTTAAACGAGTAATAAGTGCAAGTTAATTACATGGTCAGATGCAATAACTTCCTCCTTTTCCCCACAATAGGACATATCAAAGTTTGAAGAAAGCATGTGCATGTTCATTATTGTTTTTTTGAATTATTAAGCATTAATATTTGCCATGCTATAGCCACCTGTATCATGGTTAAGATTGTAACTCTAAAAGGAAATTTTCTTAAGGAGAAATTAATATAATTCTTTTGTCCATCATGTTATGAAAATTATATTTCCTTCAAAGTATGTGATTTTTCAAGGACGATAACGCTCCTATCCACACTGTGAAACTTGATCAGGCATGGTTTTTTATGAACACAAAGATGAAATGAAACAAATACCTTGGTCAGCATGATTCTTCAAACTCAATGAGTTAGAAAGGTAATGATCTGTTTTAAAGTCTTCAATCAGAAATCAATATTTTTCACCTCTCCCAATGTCTTCATGAAGAATGGAACAATATTGTTTTAATTATGTTGCTGTTCAACACTTCTGTGATTCCTTCTTTGACAAATCCAATTCGCGTTAAATGTAAGAGGGAAATATTTTGGAGTCTCTCTTTTATTGGAGGTTTCAAATTTCTCTTGTTATTGTTAGAGGGAATATATCTGGATTATTATCAGAAAAATTTAAAAAACTTAAAACATAAATTAAAATTTTTACTTGTTTATTTTTTGAATAAGAGAGCACTGTTAAAGTTATAATGCAACTTTTTTCGATGTAAAATTATAAAAAATTAATCTTGTAACATATAAAAACAATGTAAAAATAATATTGAACAAAAGAAGAAAGGATTTCAAAAAATCACGAATCAAACTGTATACACAAACGCTGTACAGACTTCGTCTATGCACCAATTATAGAAAGAAATTCTACATGTCTGGATTCTTGAGAAATCTCCTATCTAGTTGCAATCAGAAAAATTTCTAATTGTTTGCACTCAAAGCAAGCTATTCTGCTAAGTTCTTATTTGAAATTATAGCAAGCACTTGTGTTTGTTTGCAATTCTAACCTGTTTACTTCTTGGCAATTTTATTTATTTGTCATCCTACTTGTTTGCAATACTATTAAGGAGTCCTACTTGTTAAAAATTTCATCGAACAATCTTACTTGGAAATCCTACAACCAATTCAACTTTTGGTAATTTTAGTAAACAATCCTTCTTGTTTATTATTTTCTGGTTCTATTTTACTCTGATATTACTCAAAAGATGTTTTAAATTTTAATTAATTTTATACGCATATTTTTTTCTTGTAAAGGATTTCTGTGTTTCACTTTTGGAATTAAATAGTTTCAGATAGATCACTAATAATAAATTTCTTTCAGAAATCCTTCTGAGAATATTTCCCCATAAGTTCTTCTATTCATTTTTTCCACAAAAATAATTTGAAAATTTAGAAAAGAAATTTTACCAATACTTGAATTTTTCTTATACCTTAAACATCATCTTTTTAATAATTCAAATGTTAAAAATAATGTCCAATTACAATAACATTATCAAATGGAAACAAATCGTGATTTACATTCCAGAACAAATTAATTTCATTAACCTAGAACATGTTTGGCTTTCCTTGCCACGTAACTAAAAATATCAAGAAAAATGAACAATTTAAAAAAAATTCAAATGAATTCTTTGAATATTTATTATACTATCTATTTTAAAGTAATTTCAAATTCGAATTTTTGAAATAAATTTGCATTTTAGCTTATTTATTTATATTCATTGTCCCTTTTCTAAATATTTTATTCTTTCATAAAAATGGCTAAATTTAGGGTTGTGGTCACTAACTACTTATGTCATATCGTGTTTTATTACAATTTTATTTTTTGTTTTGTATGGAAATATATGGCAATATTTAAAATTTATTTAAGGGTTTGTTCATTGTTCAACGGATATTTTTTGCACATGAGGACTTATCTGCCATTTACTATTTAAATTGGATTCTAAACGTAGTGACAAACAACCAAGCATACGGTTCAAGGTGGATCAAGGCGGTATATCGAAGGTGGAATCGAACTCACCAACTGTGGGCTCGATTCCCAACATATGCTTGGTAGGCACCGATTCCCACTTTCTAGTAAGTTAATGTATTTTGTTATTTAAATAAATAAAATCGTTTATATTAAAAGAATAAAATATTCATCTATTTTTTCTTAGATTTTTAAAACATAACACATATATAAACGGTAAAAATAGGAAAGAGGGAAAGAAATGTAATAAATGATTTTTTTAAATTTTATTTTGATTTGAATTAATTTTGATACTATATATTTTGGATAAGGAAAGAATGATATGGATGAAATAATGTCATTGATTACTTCTGATTTGGGTAAAAATTTACTGTACAGTCGCTCTTGGCGACTGTTTCAAAAAATCGCTAAAAATCTCGCCAACTTGGACAAGCAAGGTCTGAAAATAAACAGAATATTCCATTTTTCATTGATCGGTTCCCTTTTTATCAGAATCCCACATTTTCCATGGTCGGAATCCCTCATCTGTGATGGGTCAGAATTGGTTGGGTTGCCAGAAAATATTATTTATGGCCAACTTTGGAAAATCGCGCCAAGAGTGACCGTACAGTAAATCTGAGCCTTGATTTGAATTAGTTTTGGGTAATGTATGCAATAAAATGAACAGAGTATTAGAATATAAAGACGATAATAATTGATAGCGTGTTTAAAACAGGAACAACTTTGATATACCCCCCCCCCAAAAAAAATTAATCGCCAAATATGGCACTCCTTACGGATGCCAAAGCTATCCGCAGTAACCTGCAAAAAATACCAATATCACAGGCTGACGCGTGATTGACTCTTTGGCAATAGCGCCACATCATGAGCTGGCGTTTGATTGGCTCTTCGGCGATAGCGCCATGTCATGCGCTGGCGTTTGATTGGCTCTTCGGCGTTCACGCCACTCCACGCGCTAATATTAAAATTAAAATTCTTATTATAATTAAAAACTTTTGGAATATTTAAAATATAGGTTTTATCGCCATTTCTTTTTGAAGTGATCAAGCGGATTTCTGAATTGCTGTATTTTGCTGCAAATCTGGTTGTATTTTCCAATTATATTTTTTATTATTAATTATTTTTATCTTTCAATAGTTCTAATATTAAAATTAAAAATTCCTATTATTAAAATTAAAAATTTTTAAAATATTTTAAGATGTGTTCTATCGCCATTTCTTTGTGAAGTATCAAGCGGATTTCTGACTTGCCGTATTTTGCTGCAAATCTGGTTGTATTTTCCAATTATATTTTTTTCTATTAATTAGTTTTATCTTTTAGCTTTCAATATGCCTACTGTATATAGTGTTGTTGAAAAGTTTCAGGGCATTTTGAGACGGAAAATTGATAGTTGTGCTTCATTTTCGTCGGGTAAGCCAACAGTTGGAAGGCCAGGTATTGTTAATTGTTTATTTTTGCATCATTTGTCTCAAGATATTCAGATGTTAATTGATTTTTTAATGGAAGTTGGATTGCTGAAAGCTGCAGTGTGTAAGAAATGTGGGTCTGATATGAAACAGAAGTTGAAGAAGTCGGATTCGGATGGATTCGTGTATGTTTGTCGCAAAATGGTAGATGGTAAGCAGTGCAACACCGAAATGTCAATAAGGCATAATTCTTGGTTTTCGAAGTCCAAGCTTAAGTTGTTTGAGATTTTATTGATCACGTATGAAATTTTGAGAGGCACTAAGACAGGTAGGATTGCAGAGGAGTATGGTTTCTCTAGTACTACTTTAGCAGATTGGAGGCAATTTATTAATGAGACCATTTTGAACTATATTGAGGAGAAATCTGAGAAGGTAGGTGGTGATGGTGTTGTTGTGGAAATAGATGAGTCGAAGTTTGGCAAAAGGAAGTATAATAAGGGTCATATTGTTGATGGTCAGTGGGTTTTTGGTGGGGTTGAAAGGGGATCAGGCAAGGTTTCTTTAGTTGCTGTGCATGATAGGACTCAGGAGACGTTGTTGTCAGTGATTAAGGAATGGATTAAGCCAGGTACGTCTGTTTATTCAGATTGTTGGAAAAGTTATGATTGTTTGACGGATGAGGGTTTTGAGCACTTAAAAGTAAATCATTCTTTAACATTTGTAGACCACGATTCCAGGTGTCATACAAATACAATAGAAAGTACTTGGAGGCATGTTAAAGCTTCTTTGCCTACGTACAATCGCAAGGCAGATTATAAATTTTACCTTGCGATGTACATGTTTCGTAAGTCATGTTTAGCGGCTAATATTGATTGTTTCAATAAATTTATTGAAATTGCTGCTGGGGTAAATTGGGAGGAATTCAAAATTTCTGTATAAATAATTCTTTTTATTAGATTGCCGACACGTATTTTCAATTGAATTTGTTAAAAATTTTTGTGTAAATTGTATATAATGTTATTCAGTGTCATTTATTTGTATTTTTTAGGTATTCTTTTTCTTGTATTTAATGATTCCGTATTTTTTATGTATTAATTATTTGTATTTATCATGAATCCATTTTTGTGAGAGAAAAAAAAGCGCGAAAACAAATATTTTGCTTGGCGAGGAAAAAATTTGCCAAATTTCCGATTTGGCGACTTTTTGGGGGGTGTATATCAAAGTAGTTCCTTAAAACGAGTTAAACTTCAACAAGAAAAAAATCTTTTTTCCTAAAAATCAACAGAATTGAATTTTAAGTAATTGTTGCCAATTTATTAGTTATTACAGTGTTAAAAATTGTCTTTTCAACAGCAATATTTGAAACCCAGCCCACCACCTCAAAATTTTGAATACAGTCAAGTGAAGAGGTCGACACATATATGAACTGGCTACCAATTCCCCTCGTCGCAGTACACCAGTAGAAGAATATCGAACCTTACCGAACTTTAAATATGCTTAAATCTCTCTCATGATGTTTTTTGGTTGTGTCACATGTAGAATCCATCACCACTTCTTAATCACCAGAAGGACACTTTTACCTAAGTTACCATATTCTTATTGGTGACGGCATTGTCATTCTTTTTTTTTTTTTTTTCACCTTTCTTTCTTTCTATACAGGGTATGTTGCAATAAAAGTATTTATTTAAATTTCAAAAGATACTTTAACCTTAAAAGGGGAAAACAAAGCATATATTAAAGTGCATATATTTTCTAACGCAAACGAAGATTTCTTTTGATGTGATCATGTATTCAGTTTATGCATAAAAATGTTTTATTTTTATCATTTCTAGTTTAAGTTGCTGTAATTCATATCCAGCAATCTATTCCTGCCTCTAAACGAAGCCAATAACCTCATTATTTTGAAAACCATGAAGGGATGAGGTTACGATACTTGGCATTCTTCTTTTCAAACTGCTACACCACACCAACGGCATTTAATCCAGCGAAAGGTCAATGTGCACATATTCTCATACTGAAACTCATGCAAATTAAGTATAAAATAACTGTACATCAAGGCTTATTTCTATTCAGTATATATTTTTCCATAGTGAATTGTTCTATTTTTCCTTAAATTAAAAATACCGTTTTAGTTTATTTAATGATAGCAATGGCAATTTATATTTTTTATTATAAAAGAATTTATGGCTAAAAGTGATTAAATTAAACTTTTTTGTGTAAATTTAAGTGTAAAATATGTATACTATTACATTTATTTCTTTGCTCATTTTTTAATAATTTTTACTCTTCATTTTTAATAATTTTTACTCTATATTTTTATAAAAATTAAAAGTTCTAGTAAAAAAATTTAAAACTTATAAAATCTTACAAATTTTCATAAAATTTTTGTTAGGTTATGTTTAATATAATTATATATTTTTTTATTTGAAGTTTTTTAGCACATTTACCATACAAGCTGCACAGAGGAATCATGATCAATTAGCAACAAGGAATATACAAGCAGGATCAAAATTTTATATTCATTTAAATACTTATTAAAATGAAGATTGGTAATTTTAATTTCTCAAAATAATTTCATTTGTAAATTATAATCAATTCTTCTTTTAAGTTATTTTTGCTTACATGTAAGTGTTTGTGTATGTGTCAAATCACATTTGAATAATTACAGAGGCTTTCAGCTTTAAGAATTTTCCCTTTTTCACGGTCCACTTTAAATATTTTTTATGTAACTATTCTTGAATCTAAAAGTATATTTTGAAGGCTGGTAATTACATAACTACACTTATAGTGTAGGAGAGAAAACTATTTTTCTCTCCTCTTTCTTTCAGAGCTTGTAAATATTCTGTTATATATATATATATATATATATATATATATATATATATATATGTCCATAAAAATGGATTTTATACTCAAAGTTATGCTTACTTAAATTTGAGTAAATTATTTAAAAAATAAAATAAAAAAATTTAAGAGATTTATTAGCTTATATTATTGTATTATTGCTTAAAAATAGTTCATGTAAATGCCTTACAAGAGATTATATTAATATTATCGTTCTAAATTAAATTATTCATACATTTGTTTACTATACATAATATATCATGTCATGCATACAAATATATGCACTATTAGTTTTATATGCTTGGTATTAGTTTGCACTGTATTAGTTTTATAAACATCAGTGTAGTCACAGAATGTTTTTAAAACATATTTTACAGAGTTATTTCAAAATTACTCACATATGTGCAATCTGTCTTGAATTTCCTTTAAATATACATTTTATTTATGTTTGTCTAATGTAGATTGTAGAATTTATTATTTGATTCAAATAACTTTATAAATTTCTATTTCGTCTCAAATGAATATCTATTGCCTAATTTTTATCATGTCTTTTCAGAATCCGAAGCATTCATTTTATTGTTTGCATCAAAGTACCAAGTTTGTGATAAAACAGTAACTGTGATAAATTCATAGAATATTCAAAATTGTGAAAGGATAAGAAAATGAATTTGATAGTAAAATTATCTCATGGAAAATTTTTTTGCGATAAGAAACAAGAAAAATATTCTTGATATGATTTATTTTCCTAACGGAAAGAACAAGTGTAAGAAAGTAATATTGAACTTTACGGCAGATTTAGGTTTTACTTCATATCTCTGTAACAAAGTAAATTAACAACAATGTTTTGAGAGATTCAGATTCCATAATTTGTCTCAATAGAAATTTCAACACAATATAAAAAGAGCAAGAAAAAATGTAAGTGCGCTGCGCAAAATATTCTATGTCGAGTGTCCAGCAGATCGTCCATTCATTTAGGTTGCAGGAAATGTCCAAGAGAGTGACCAGCGTTGTAAGCGCATGATCCGGCACCGGAATCGGTCATTGACCTTCCATCCACCACAGAAGAGAACATACTCTGTTCCTGAGTTGATGACACAGGCACCATGTGGCCGAAGACAGGGCAACTCTGCATGCTCAGTAGTCCGGCCGACGTCCCAAATGTCTTGGCCGGACCACAGTGGCCGAAACCGGGGTCGCTGCCAGTGTCCAAGAAGGCACCGGACTGATGAGATGGCACCCTACGATTGCTGTGGTGAAATTCAGGAGTGCTGTAGTTGCCTCTGTATAAGTCCAGGGTTGACTGAGGATGCTGGGATAGTTGACCAGGGGCCACTCCACCAGAAGTCTTATCTAGATCACCAAGAAGTGGATGCTCGTTGCCGGACAGATGGTGGTGATCCCTTGGAGTGGCACCAGAAGGCAGGCATCCCACTCGCTGTGAGAACTGTTCCGTGAAGCGATTCCAGGTGGGTGGTCCTGGGGGTCCGGGTGGTTGCAGATGGTGGGCGTACTGGTGGTGGGGCGCTCCCGGTGGGGCAAGTCCGAAATGCACATAGGGGTCCGCTGATGGGGGTGGTGGACCTAACGTAGCTCCATTTGGTGAAACTGAAGTAGCAGTCTGTTCTAAGACGGTGGTAGTTGCGTACTTGCAGGGGCCGTTCCTGGAACTGGAAGTGGTAGGAACAACCGTTGCAGAAGTTGTACCGATGGGTGGGGAAGACAGCCCACTGTGATTGTTATGGTCGTGACCTGTAAAACACAGATGCATTAATTATTTTTTCCTGCCATCTGAACAAATTTTCCTTGGTTTAAATTTCTGATAAAATCATTGATATTAAAAAGACAAATGATAAAACCTTTAAAATTAATTTGATACAAAAATAAAATGAATAAATTATACTAACTTATAAATTAATTAAATCACATTTATTTTTGTTCATAATATCTCTGTATGTTGAGAATAATTTTATGTGTTTGTTACTCTATGGTCATTTTTTGCACTTGAGTTATTGGGAACGAAATTTTGATTGCAGGATATTGAAATCCTTACTTTCCTAGTCATTCTTTACACTCAACGAATCGATCCGCAACCCATACATCCAAATAGAGAGATTGAAAAGAGTTTAAATATTTCTTACTTAACATGTTTTTATTATAAATCGTTTAAAATCTGCATCCTTAACTGCTTTTAACTGCATCCTTAACTGTTAATCCTTATTAATACTAAGAAATTACAAAATACACACTATCCTTGCATTTGTAAAATTTTATTTTATAAATACAAAATTAATTTATATAATTACCGATTTTTGTAAGAAAATAATGTATATGTAATGTTTTTAAAGAAATATAAAAATAGTTTTAATATAGTTAAATGGAAAACAGATTACATAGCCGAATTAAATAACTAAAAGAAAAAAATAAATAAATAAAATAAATATTGGGAGTAAATGTTAAATATTTTAACAGTAAATCCGAAGTATTTAGTTGTCAATATTTTTCTACTTGTGAAAGCTTTATTTCACAAGATTTAAAAATATTATTTTCCGTCGTATTATTTTATTATAAATGAGAATACTAAGATGTTTTATGATATATAACTTGACTTACATTTTAATGGTTGCTTAATCCAGAAATATTTCCTTGTAATTTAAAAAAAAACGCAACATCAAGATTTTATTTTTTATATCTAAATATGAAAAGAAAATGCTTGGTTCGGCATTAATTATTTATTACAAATTCAATTTTCTTAGGAAATTATTTCTAATTTAAGAAAACTTCTCATAGATGGCGCTGCCTTCAATATTTCTTTTACATACATTCATTTCCTTTTTTAGTTTATATTACTGAAACTTTATTAAATTAATTCATTTCTTCCAAATAAATTTTTCTATGACAATGAAATTATGGTAATTCTAATGTAATATATAATTTGGGATAATTAAATATTTCTTTAAAGAATTTAAATTATGATTCATTTTAACTGTTTATAAATAAAATCTCTTAAAAATAAAAATTTATAATTCATTAAATTTAATACTTATCAAATCTGATAGTTTAAATTAAATAAATCCACTGTTATTATAATTATCAAATTAATTACAATGCTTCCATGTCAGTAAAGTACCATTAAATATAATAATTTGGAATAATTATTATGACTTAAAAATGAATATGAATGAATAAACTTCTAAAATGAAATTGATATTTTATTTAGAGAAATGGAATTTTGATTAACAAAAATTAATTACTACAAAATTTAATAATTTATTATATATTTTATGGATTAAAAAATTATTCTACAAATGCATATATATTTAGCAAAATACTGAATACAATATTGAATATAAGTCCTTGATCCAGTTATTTTTGCAGTAATAATATTTCCTCTAAAATATAGCTTCATATCAAATTTACGAGCTTCCATATCAAATTTATCGTTTTGAAGGAGGCTGACATTTTTTGTTTAAGAATACCAGATTTATAAATCGTTATGAATCTTAAATAGTGTAAAAGGATCTTTAAAACAATTGTTATATTATAGTTTAAAAAAATAGTTGATTATATTTGTGGAATTATATCGGTACGCAGGATCATTGTTAAGTTACAATCCAATCAATGTATATTTATATGGTATTTATCACCCTTGATATGCTACTCATCGTTTAAAAAAGATAATCCTTTTTATCTAGAAATACTCTTTAAAAATCCTTAATAAAAATAAAATATGTCTCTAACAGAATAATTAAATTATTGTTCAAAAACTGTTTTTGGAGCTAGATGAGTTAAAGTGTTCGAGTATGCTACACTATTCAAATGTTGCGATCCAATCTAATCAATGTATAATGTTATCATAACTAGCAAGAACAAGGTTTATGGATTTAGCAACCCAGTGGTTCCAAAAATAAAGCGCCCTCTGTCTCATGATAAATAAGCTTAATATGAACCGGCTTCACGACCACACCCCAATCAGATGGAATAGATCTCAAAGACCAGCTTGACATTTTTGGAGTGTCAACCCGGATCCTGAAAGTAACTCAATGCATATATTTGATCTCCTGTTTTTGTTAGGCTCAACTCCTAGCTTTCCAAAAGTTTCTGCGGTTCTTCTGACGTCACTGTCGAGGGTCCTTTTGCAAATGATCGCCAACAATTAGGCTCCTGATGCGGAATACACACATGAAGTGGCACCTCCAGCGAAAACCGATACACTCTGCTCCACCCTTTGGCGAGAAACAGAGAACTCTTTTGTTGCAAGGTACTTGGTGGTTTGTGCCAAACGAGATGACGTCTCTTGATAGACAATGGCGCTAAAGAGAAAAGAGATCTCGAAAAGAGATTAAATATCAAAGTGATATTTCTGCTCTCTTATCCCTACATCACAGGCCATTAAATTATAATTTGGTGCAAATGACTGCTAAATCTCCATTGGTTGCAAGGAAACAAAACAAGTTTTTCAAACTCTAGATTAAAAATTTAAAACATGTCTTTGATTGTTTGATACGACCATTACGAGCAGATATATACGCGTGTTATCTATGAAATTTTATAGAATTATATAGATTTCGTGGTAATGAAGCTAATTCTTTTTAAAATATTCTAGTATAAGAAATTTATATTACAAGGATTTTACCTTTTATAATGAAATCACTGCACTTTTTATGTGTACATGAGATTTCGTATATCCATGTAACAAGATTCGACTTTCATTCTATTGTTATTTGCAATCTTCCTATATTTTTAACATTTAAACTAATTTTATTATATTTAAAAAAAACCCACGGCTAGTGTATCATTTTTCTCAAAGTTTAAGAAGCTGCATCATATATTTAAAAAATAATTATTATTTTGACCTTTATACAAAGAACAATGAGTTGTCATAAAATTCTTGAAGTATTGCATGTATTTACTTCTCCAACAATGATGTATGAATGTGTTGCAGAATAATGATAAAAGTAAACATCGTATAGGAATTCTTGCACCTAATTGTAACGAAAATATCAAAACAGACGCCTTAAGAATAACTAGCATTATTTATTGTTTTTCCACAACATATTTAGAACCAGAAAAACATCATCAAAAGATTTTTACCGTTTTTTAAAGCCAATAAAAGAATACGAATACGTCTAAAATTATACAAATAGAGTAATAATCATGCTGTTTTAAATCAGTTTTTACAGAAAAGAAATGATAATTTGACGTTAGAAAGTTTTACCGTTTGAATATACGAATAAATAACGAACATATCTCGTTTGTGACATACTTAAAAAAATTAGAGAACTTAGTTTAATAACATTGCTTATCATGGAATATGCTTAACGTGATCCTAAATCAAATATCTGGATTTTTTTTTTTTAAATTATCACTACTGTTTTGTTGATACTTTGCTAAATAGCACAAAAATGAACTCAATTAGTTTTAAATGTTGTTTTCCAATACGTATTTTTATCATCCCTTTTGTATTATATTTATGTTAGGAAAATAATTTAAAATAAATTTCTTTTCATCTGTCAAAATGTTAAGATTTAATTGAAAGTATGTCAGTTTAAATGTAAAATATGCTCTTGCGATGCTGTTGGGCATGTTCTATATAAATGTACCTCTGTTGGTGAGTTCCGATATGCTGTGTCCCACATGTTGCTGTTGGTGATCTTCCCTCAAGTGTTGCGGATTGGAAAACCGTGTCACTGTAGCTCCCGCGTGCTGGGGCGTGGTCGGAGGGGTAGGTGGTGTACCGGACGTCCTGCTGGCTCCGTACATAGCCCCGGCATAGTGCTGCTTCGAAGATTCGTGCAGGGGCTCCGGTTGGCAAGGTTCCGGAGCTGTGGCGGTCAAGTGGTCTGCAGAGGAAGATTTGTCTGAGGACTGAGACAGGAAAGACGACGAGCTTTTGGGTGGTTTTCTGCGTCTGGGCTGGTATTTGTAGTCTGGGTAATCCTTCTTGTGCTTGCAACGCAGTCGTTCGGCTTCTTCGATGAAAGGTTTTTTCTCGTCATCACCGAGTACTCTGTAAGAGAATATTGCCAACATTTATGGACTATTTAAATTAAATTTTATTTTCCAGAATTAATAAAATATCATATAACAAGAAGTTTATTTAGAATATTTAGTTAATTGGTATGAATAGATTCTGTGTGTATCCTACCTACAATTTTTACCAATTAATTACCTTCCTTTAAAAAAATTTTTAAGTTATTTTATAGACGCGTTTAAATAGATATGCTGTTTCTTTTGTGATATCTTAGTTTTCTTATAATTTAGGTTCACTTTCCCTGTTATTAAAAACAATTTATTCTTGTATTTATTTGTTATAATCTCATACATAAATAAATTTTGAATTTTTTCCCCAGATCACCCCTGATAAAGGGAATAAAATTTTACTCCCCATATTTCCCAATGCTCTCACTATTGTCTATAAAATCAATTTTGACTAAACTAAACTCAATGGCCAGCAGGGCCTGAAGGCTACAGTGCCCGTGTCTGTTTTTTTGACCGAGGGCCCAGGAGTGCGAAGCATAAGTCCGGATTAAGTGATCAGTCTAACGCGAAAACTCGCAGAATTTAACTCCTAAGCATGCATGGTATACAGTATTATCAATCCACGGAAGGGATGAAATTTTGAGCGACCTTTACCTCAGCTTGAGGATTGAACCGCTGACATGTATCTTGGGAGCGTGAAGCTCTACTACTACGCCATCTGGTTTCAAATTTAACTTTAACTTATTTTTATGCTATATATATTTAATTCTCACTTTTTTTAATGCTATTCTTTACATTCTAAATTACTTATTTTACTATTATTGAAAATATTTCCCGTACATTGTTTTCTAACTGCCTTATATATTTCTTTATATATTCATTTATTATTAAAAATTTAAATTATATTAAGTGTTTACTTAAATTTTCTATACTTGAAATCAAAATTAGCATGTGTGTCTATGAATGCCCGAAGTCTGGTAAATTTTATATATAAAAATCAAATGGATTTGATTTTGATATATAAAAGATAGAATAGAGATCAATTGTATAGTTAGAGATTATTAAATCTTTCTTTAAATAAATATTATTAGGTTTTTAGGGTGTTACGAGGATTAATAGAATTAAAATAAGTGCTAAAATATAACCGCACACTTAGTAAATTTTTAATTCCTACATCTGTACATGTTAAAATACAAATATTTCTAAAATTTCAAATCAAAACTTTTAACAAAAACTCAAACGTGAATGTTCTCAAGTCGCATTATTGAGTGATTCCTACTAATCTGTATTTTATTGCTATCGTTTTTTAAAACTTTAACTATTATAAAAGTAAACAAAAGTAATGTTTTTCTTTTACTTTATCATTTTAAATTTTTGAATAATTTAAGTACAATATAATTATAGGCATATGTCATGAATTGTACAATAAAATTGAACCACTTAGGTTTACGAGTTAAAAATAATGTTCATTTAGAGGTATTTTAATATGATGTTGAATTAAAAATAGCAAACCTTGATCTATTTTTAAAAAAACCCATCAAATCTACATTAAAATAAATCTTTTTTTTCTTGTGGAATATAAACTAAAATGTAATGTTCATCATTTTTTCGCAAAACCTTTTAATGTATTCCCTCTTCTAATTTACATTTAATAAAACAAATTTAGTTAGTTATGCATTCCAAAATATATTATAAACTTATTTTAATTTTAAATATACACAGAAACTTATACTATTTGAGTTTTACTTAAAAATGTTGTAATGAACAATTATTATGCTTAATTATAACAATGATTTATTTGAATAAGGAAGTAATATAAAATAAGCAAAAAAAGTGTATTTTAGATACTTATTTTAGAATACATACATTATATAATAAAAATGTAAAATATTTAATATAATTAGAAATGTAAAACGAAAGAAAAAATTTTCATTTTTTCAGTTCCTTTAAACTTGTTCATTTAAATAATCTTGTATTATAATTAATATATTCTTTTTCCCAAATTATAAGGAAAAAATATCAAAATGTCTTGTTACGAAAACTAAATTTAAGAGAAAAAATATTTCGACATGCTGTATTATTTAAATGAAGCGAATATTAAGTGGAAAAAAAATATAAAGAAAGGGATATGTATATTGTTTTAAAAACTTATTTATATAACCGGCATGTAAGACATACAAACAATAAGATCTCAATTTCTCACACGCAGGAAGAATGAATGATCTTATTGTTATGAAATAATTTGCGATCTAACTTTCCCATAAATGCAAATGAACTTGATTTAACGATCTAAAAGTCGTGAAAAATATCACTTTCATCCACTTGGGCGAGAAAATAGCTCACCTATAAACTTTATGACAGGATCTTCCTTAATGGTTTTAAAATGATATTTGTACGGCAAGAGTCGTGCAATGATGTCATAAAAATGTTTCAATCAGCTACATTAAATTATTATTTGTGTGACAATATTAAAAACAAAAATTCATGGTTGTTCAATATGAAGTAATGATCTAATTAAAAAATAAGCTGATGGCTGTATTTTATGGACAAGAATTCTCCGAAATTAGTTAGTGAATAGGTTTAATTTTTTTTCAATTAAAATTGCTTTGTTTTGTTTTGTCTTGAGAAATGAGAGTTCATGCTAGTGTTCAATAAAAAATCAAGTAGTTTAGAAATATTTCAAGTTACTAAAAATGAATTTGATAGTTTATTTCAATATTAAGCTGATTTTAAATACATAATATTGCAACATTTCAATAAATTTATAAAATAATATAAATCAGTTGTGGTTTATAATATTATAAATCAATTAATATAATAAATTTAAATAAAACAATTATTATTATTATTATAAGATAATAAAAGATTTTTTAAGTTCGCTTCATAACATTGTAATAATTGATAAAATAAAATAAAATCATTTGAATAATGGTATATTATTAATAATAAAACTATAAGATAATAAAGGATTTCATAAGTCCTGTTAAGGAATCCAAGTAAATTAGCATAGATTTTAATTTAATAAAATTATAATGTAATTATATAATTATTTTTAAAATGTATCCTGTTTGTACTAAAATTGAGTATTGTTTTCTATTAAAAATAGATAACAATACTTGATTTAACTATTAGAAATTCAACTACTTTCTTGATGAAACTACAATTTTTTTTATCGTTTCATAACAAATTTGGTACCAATACTATTCAACAAAATGCTAAACTGATAGCTGAGTTGTCAGATTTAAGGCTTTCAATTCAATACCTCGATTTCATCTTTACTAGTGGCGAGTTTGTTTATTGTGATTAAGAATCCATTTTAAATTGCAGATACTTACCTAATTAAGAATTAATTCTGTTATAGGAACCGGATTCAAATATCGCCAAATCCTAAACATTTGGAAAATTAGAACCATAAAAATGCCTAAAATATTGTGATTAAAAAATTCTATGAAATTAACTTTCAAAACATTAGCCTAACAATGAAAAACTTCCAACTTCCTGTTAACTTTTTGGTAATTTCACCAAAATATTTGACGATTGGTTCGAAAGCAGATAACAGAAAAGTACCCAAATTAGTTCTTATGTACACAAAGTGATAATGTAAACAAAATCTATATAATATAATTAGAATAGAATTTTAGAAACGACAGAATGAAAAATTAAAATTCATTAATTCTTTACTAGCAAAAATAACCTCAATTAAATCTCAAAATCAATCAATAATTTTTCATACAAAGAGTTCATTTTATGCTGAAATTTTTGCCTTTCAATCACTTCAGAAACAGTGATTCTGGAAGAACAGTAGCCGAAAAACCTTTAACCCTTCTAGTGTGGCATCAACGTAGGTGACGAGGAAGATATTAGCGATCTTAGAAGGGGTCATCAATGTGGGCTTTCCCATTAAATTTACACTTCCGTTCCGAGAACACCAAACCCATTCTACTCCCAGATAATAAAACGATTCCTAAATACCACCACCGATTCTTCAAGAACATCAGAACAGATGTCGAGGAACAACCTGTTCCGGAGATCGAACAGTCAAATGATGTGCTCACGCTTTAACAATTAGGGCTTGATATTACATTTCCGTGGCACTGCATTGTTCTATTTAACAACAAAAAAATAACTTTTTATTTTTATCGGAGTCGCCTTTTATTCAGACGCATGTTTAGGGGCATGCCTTCTTTTAGGCATTTTCTTAATACCTGTTATTTAAGGACCAGCAATTGCATGGTCTACCATAAAGAGAATAATTATTCAATTAGGGTCGAATAATAGATATTCCAAAGGGAATATGCGAATAAATTCATGTTTCCGAATCTGGTTTAGTAATTGAGTTGATTCGAGCTAATAGGTTGTCATTAAATTCTTGAACAATGAGATTTGTATCATTTTCTCCTTAAATTAAATCAATTGCTGTATTTCATTTTTGCATCTTGAAAACAAGATATTCTATAATGAGATCGATTTTTACAGCTTTGACTTAGAAGTAAAACTTCATAAGAAAGAGTGGATTAGCAGATAATTTGGTTATTTCAAATTTAAAAAGAAAGAGCAGTTTAAATAAGATGACACTTCATTTCATGTTCTAAGTTCGATAATGTAACCAATATTCAGATTAAATAGTAAGCAAATTTTATATTTTAGAACTTTATTTTATTTTAAGATGCATTGTTTATTTTTATTTTCTTTCTAGATAATATTCGAATAAGAAAAGATGATACATTTTTTTCCTGTCATATTTTCTGTCATAATCTTAGAGTATCTTGGAAGAAGTCAAGCAACTAAAGAGGGTATTCACATATAGTCCTCTAAGTAGAAAATAATCAATTACTTAAATGAATTATAAAAAAGGGAATTTACAGTGGTATTAATTAATTGTTTTTATAAGTAGACATCGAGTGGCGGATAGTTTACAGAGATGAAGATTCTTTTATTAAACATTATTTATTTAAGTGAAGAAATTAATTTCTTTCATTCATCTAAAAATTATTTTCTGAGATATTCCAATTTTAAATTCAAAATATTTTCATTCAGAAACATTAGATCACTAAGGATAATTCAAGGGTTAATATTAGAAATATTTTAAAACTAATTACTGAAGTCCATCACAAAAACAGATATTATTCCTCATTTGACTGACAACTACTTCAAGTAAATAAACGACGTTCCTAATAACATTTCAGTTTTACAGACAATTTTATTTACACCTATCTACATTAAGACAAGCAGGATTTCTAGTACTAATGTTTGGAATCCCTGAAACAGCTTAGTATCATTTATTATGGTCTAAGTATCATGTGATTAGACTTTACCACCTCATAATTAATTCACAACATTATCTACGCATAAACAAGCAATATTTTTAGAAATAATGTGCAAAAGTTTTAGTCTTTTATATTAACATTAGAACAATCAGGATAGCACAAACATTTATTTTAGGAATCTTCATATATATATCTATGTAGTCCTATTATATAATCCACCAATCACAAAAACATTTTATCAATTTGCATTTAATTGATGATTAAATAAAAAATTTATTCCGCCCTCTCTGTTTAGTAGGTAGCGTGCCTGACAACGAATAGGGAGGTCCTGGTTTCGAATCCGTGTTCGGGTATGGATGTACTTTCTCTTTCCTGTCTTTATTTTTTCCTTGTATAAATGGACTGTGAATGGTAGCCTACCCTATAAATGGGTACATATGACATGTGTGTACAAGATACGGTTCAATTGGAAAAATGGAGCATCGCACTCCATACTGCCAGCCTAGCTGGCCAAGAAGATACAAACAACACAACAACATTTGATGATTATGAATACAGTTATTTAAAAAAAAAGATGCTTCAATCTTATGCTAAAAACTATTTTTAACATTAGAACTATATTGGAGCAATTATATTTAGTTTAGGATTCTATCGACCATCTTATTATATCCCTATATCGTTCCAATAACCTTATTATAGTCCAATCACTGTACACATTTTTATCAAATTCATTTAATTGGCACCATTATGTTACTTTGCTCAGACAAGAAATACTTTATGTTCAGATTATTTTAAATTTCAAATATCAAAATAATCTAATTTAAGAAGGAATTTAGTGTTCCTCGTGGCTTAGTGGTACTTATTTTTGTGAAATTATGGACACAAATCATCCATGCCTAGATGATATGAAATAATTATAAAAAATTTATTTAAAATACTACCAAAAATAAACATGTGAATTCAAAATTTAGTTTAATTAACATTAGTTTCATTTATTCATCAAATAGATCAATAAAATTGTATTAGATGCTAATAAACTAAACTTGTTTCAATTTTATTTTAAATAATAAATGATTTTCTTAAATAAAGATTTGAATAAATGACCCTAAAATTCGAATACTTTAAATTCAACAAAACTTTTTCAATATTTACAGTGCTTAGTGTCTTATATGATAAGTCAAGAAAACAATTTCTAAAAAATTTAAATTCTAAATAGAAACATACATTTTGGATATAAATATTTTTAATTTTAATAAGGTTATAACATTTCTCATTTGAAAAAAAAATTATAAATATTCGTATAACAGAAGATATATAACACAAGATATAAAAAAAGTAATTAATGAAAGTAATTTTATATGTATTAGAAAGTAATTTTATATGTAAGTGGGATAAAATATTTTATTTCAGCATTAGATTTATAAAATGATAATATCGATGCTAATTGAATGCTAATTGAATAATATGGGCTAATGAATAGTATGGGCTAATTGAATAATAATATAAATGCTAATTGAATAAAATGGGCAAGAGAGTTACAACTGATTCATAACTAAATTTAAACAGATACAAGAAAGAGAAAAGTTTTATTAAATGTTGAAAAAAAGCTATTGCATCTCACAATACTTATGCAGAATAGTTTTATCAAAATATATTCCATTGCATCAATAATTTAATTATTGATGCAGTGAGATGTATATCGATGATTTTGATGAGACAACAATAAGGCATCGTTGCCAGATTATAAAATAAATTACCAACTGGAAGACGATTAAAATATATCTTGCAAGTAAGAACTGCGATGGAGTTATGGCTTTATATTTGATGTTATATCATACTGATTTATTCACGATACAAGAAACTACACATGCATTTGTGTTTACATAAATTATCCCTTGAAAAAGACTATGTAAATCAATAAATTTAAAAAATGCTACCAACTTCATAATTTTTTATTTCATCTTCATAAATTAGCATCTTCTTAAAGAGATAATATTAATATTGTTGGTGATAATAATATAATAAAAAACAGTGTTCGTCGCTTAGAAAACGATGAAGAACATCTGTTGAGTGATAGGCATAGAAAACTTTTAAAGAACAAAAAAAAGTAGCTGTTTTCGTGATTGATAGACGATCTTTACGTTGTTTCAGCTGCAGAACGGAACTTGTGATCCAACGAAATATTTTTTTTTAAATTCATGATAATTTTCCTTTTACCACCAAGTCTTTTATGAGAGACTTGTTATCGCGAAGAAGGATGTTATCTAAGTTCTCCCTGAATGTTAAGCCTCATTAAAAACATACACACATATATATCTCTACCTCTTCGTCAAACAAAGTGCTTAACTCATTCTTTTTTTTTTTTTTTCTTGGAAGTTGTCTAAGCTTAGCAAAAATGAGTCAAGATTGATAGCCAGAATAATAATTTGAAACGATATTTAGT